>JAMPIV010010565.1:472500-678782 GCA_024509875.1 Oreohelix idahoensis
CAGTCAGTGGCCATCACGCCTAGTGGCGTCTTGTAGGGCAACAACAAATTGATTCCACCTTGCACGGTCGGTGGCCATCCTTCGTACAGTGCCCCAACTCTGGTTCATTCTTTGCATCTCAGCCTCCACAGTCCTCCGCCAAGTTGTTTTTGGTCGGCCTCTCTTTCGCTTTCCTTCAGGGGTCCAAAGCATAGCTGTTCTTGTGATGGCATCGGGGTCTCTTCTGAGGACATGACCAACCCAGCTCCAGCGTCTGCCAGCTATGATGGTATGCATGTCCTCTTGCTTGCCACGAGCAAGCAGACCCTGGTCGGTGATGGCACTCGGCCAAAAGATTCGGTGAATCTTTCCCAGGCATGTTGTGTGAAAAGAGGACAATTTTGACATTTCCTTCTCTGTGACTCTCCAGCATTCCGCACCACAGAGAAGCACATTTACAGCTTCATTACTAAGCGATATATCATCTGAACACCACTTTGTATAAGATATTCCTTCATTACCAAGCAATATATCATTTGAACACCACTTTGTAAAAGATATTCCTTCATTACCAAGTGATATATCATTTGAACACCACTTTGTAAAAGATATCCCTTCATTACCAAGTGATATATCATTTGAACACCACTTTGTCTAAGATATTCCTTCATTACCAAGCAATATATCATTTGAACACCACTTTGTAAAAGATATTCCTTCATTACCAAGTGATATATCATTTGAACACCACTTTGTAAAAGATATTCCTTCATTACCAAGTGATATATCATTTGAACACCACTTTGTAAAAGATATTCCTTCATTACCAAGTGATATATCATTTGAACACCACTTTGTCTGAGATATTCCTTCATTACCAAGCAATATATCATTTGAACACCACTTTGTAAAAGATATTCCTTCATTACCAAGTGATATATCATTTGAACACCACTTTGTAAAAGATATTCTTTCATTACCAAGCAATATATCATTTGAACACCACTTTGTAAAAGATATTCCTTCATTACCAAGTGATATATCATTTGAACACCACTTTGTAAAAGATATTCCTTCATTACCAAGCAATATATCATTTGAACACCACTTTGTAAAAGATATTCTTTCATTACCAAGTGATATATCATTTTATTGATCATCATCATTTTCCTTGTGGAGCAGTGAGCCTCCAGTGCAGCTGGTCACCTTGCAGGAAGCCTGGACTGAGCAGTCACATCTTACTGCAGTGGTAGTTTCTGTGCTAATTTGTTTTTTCATGATGCGTCTGCTAGTCTCATGCATAACCTCGTATATCATCCCTTTGTATTAGGTATTACTTCAATATCAAGTGATATATTATTCCAGCACCACTTGATATAAAATAACTGTTCCACATTATCTCTAATAATAAATAAGATATATGCCATTTCAGAGAAGGTAAACCAGCTTTAAATGTCAGGCTAAATTAGATTTTTAAAACTGGCATGTTGGAGTAATTTTAGACAGCTAAGAAATGCCAAGTGTTATAAAAATGAAATTACCTTGTTTAAATGTTTGTTTCAACAAAAGTGGCTCTAAAGATGGTTCCAGCTCCTCATAGACATTTTCTAGCAGCAATGGACTTCCGAAAGTGATACAGTTCTCAAGGGATCTCATGTAATCAGAGTCTGACAGTTTGATAACATGCAAACTCTTATCCTTTTCCATATTTTTCACCCATCGGTTGGCTTGACCATCGGGGTCAATCATAAGTGGCCTGTCAAATGAGCAGTGACAACATCATTAACTGACATTTGCAATGGTGATCTGACACCCAACCATGTGCCTATTGACGTTCCTAGTAGTCTCTTAGGATGACACAGAATGCCTGTGACCACATCTCCTGCCAGGCATGTCATAAAAGTTAACTACAGTGAGGTTTATATATATGGTTAGTAACTTCACAGTATAAAACCAATTGGTACAAAAACCATTACAGCAAAAGCACGAGATTTGCTTTGGTGCTGGCCTCATGCATGCGACCAACTGCAGTAGTAGTCACTTCATGCTCATGCTCAAAAAGGAGCAAAAAAGATAAATGATGTTGATGAAGTTGTGCAAGTACATTCTCTGTATAAGCCCAGACAAATTAAAAACATAACATGATCTGACATTATTGACGAAACAATCAATTAACAAAAATAATAATAATAAAATGTTCAACAAACCATCTGCGGGAGTTGGCAACTATGACTCCATTATCCACAGAAAAAGAATCTTTGGGTAGTCCTGCAATATTCCAGGCCTGTATCTTGATAGGTTCACCAAGTGTCCTTGTTAAAGAGAACTCAGCTGATGCTGGAATCTTCTTGGACTGAGAAAGTATCAGTTCCATCATTATATGCCCGGCAATAGTTTAAGACTTGAAAAGTAACAAGAACATAAATATGTGCTAGGCAATAGTTTAACAGACATGAAAAGTAACAAGAACATAAATAAGTGCTGGATAAATAATGTAAGAGGTAATTGTATTGTCTATATTACCCAGAAGTATACCTGAAGAATTGACTATTTTAATGCATTGAAGTGGATTATTTATAGTTAAATTGCCAAAAATGTGAAGTAACATTGAACTACTGATTATCACAGGATAGCTGTACATGTTATCATAGAATAATTGTACATGTTATCACAGAATAGTTATACATGTTCATTATAGTACACAATTGTCTTAGTTAATTTAGAAGAAATGAAATGAAGTTAGGTGATGATAATGATAACATAATTATCACTATCATATCAGACTTACTTTACACATTTTCACCCACGCTTTTGTCATATCATCCCTGAATGCAGACGTAAATGGGCCCAAGTATGCAATCACGCCTGCTGATATCAAAATATCTCCTATCAGATTATCATAGATCCTCTGAAGATTTTCTGCTGCTTCCGTCCATCTGGTCTTCTCACCACCTAGACCTCCAATCAGCTTCTCTGCCCTTACCAGCTTTTTCCCACACATGTCAACCTGAGCAGTTGGTGAAAAACAACATAAAGATCTTTTGGACTCTGAAATCATAGAAAAACTGTAAAATACCTTACAAAATAAATTATGAAACAAAATATAGGTTTATACAATTTTGTCAGTATAACTTACCACTTGCCAAATGTACAACTGTCAGATGAATGAAATGAGGAACATGAGATGTGAATATGGATTTGATATAAATAAAGAGAATATGAGAATAATGATAATTAGCAAAGTATAAGAACAGAGGACATTAATTATGACTATTTATGGACAGATATTGCAACAGGTGAAAGCTTCTTATGGCTTGGATACGTAGTAATAATAAAGGATGACTGACCTAAGCAGAAGTCAAGAAGAGAACAGCAAAAGCCAAAATAATGAGACAGATGTAATTTTATCAATAAGTTAAAAATGAGAGTCAGCAAATTTTATATATACTATATTTTTTTTAATGAACTATGGACAACAACAAAAACAATTTGAAGAAAAAGAAGACTCTCCTGAAGCTGGATATATACAACTGAATGCATATAAAACAAACAAAAGTAAATAAATCAAGAGACCCTGAAAAAACAAAAAAATGGCAATAGAAACAAATGTCACAGGTCTAAATTAAACACTTATAACATTGTAGACACATTAAACAAAAAATGGCAATAGAAACAAATGACACAGGTCTAAATTAAACACTTATAACATTGTAGACACATTAAACAAAAAATGGCAATAGAAACAAATGACACAGGTCTAAATTAAACACTTATAACATTGTAGACACATTAAACAAAAACAAAAAATGGCAATAGAAACAAATGACACAGGTCTAAATTAAACACTTATAACATTGTAGACACGTTAAACAAAAACAAAAAATGGCAATAGAAACAAATGACAACGGTCTAAATTAAACACTTATAACATTGTAGACACATTAAACAAAAACAAAAAATGGCAATAGAAACAAATGACACAGGTCTAAATTAAGCACTTATAACACTGTAGACACATTAAACAAAAAATGGCAGTAGAAACAAATGACACAGGTCTAAATTAAACACTTATAACATTGTAGACACATTAAACAAAAAATGGCAAAAGAAACAAATGACACAGGTCTAAATTAAACACTTATAACATTGTAGACACATTTAAAAAAACACTATTCATTAACACATGGAAGACAGTTTGGTTTGGTTTTATAGACCATCTTCATGGCACGATGGACAACTCCATCAGTGCTCCGATCTTCTCCCTTAGATCACACAAGGAGGATCTCAACAGGGTGCATGAACTCCGTAGCACCCACGAGGATCCCAATTTCTGAATACAGGAATCACACATTTTCTATAAATATTTTTATGGTGGGTAGGTTTTCCTAATTTTGTAAATTTTGCCAGGGCAGTGTCCGTATGGCGTACTCTTTAAGATTCCCAAATGCCTAGGGATTTTTAATGTGCCCAACTTGCAAACAGGACCATCTTATCTGAGGTTAGGCATCCTATCTCACTATGTAGGATATCGGGGGGGGGGGGGGGGGTATGACATCATTTAGGACCCACTGGTTCTGACAAAATGTCCATCAAATATATTCCCCGTACTGGGAACTGAACCTGGGCCCTTTGGAATTAGAGACAGATGCCATACGTCTTAGTCACTCTACCCCCCCCCCCCCACCACCACCACCACCACCACCCAATGCATGGAAAAGGCTGAATTCAAGCACACATTATAGCTTGGGAAAAAAAGAGATAGGCAGAAAATAGTTGCTTATAATATCCCATCAAAGAAACAAAAAGTAATCAATACAGAAAATATTTGAGATCTGAGACAGCTAACTTTTAATGCAGAGACAGCATTTGATCTCATCTCATGTAGATTGTTAGCAGAGAATACAATCTTATGTAGATTACCAGAGAAGACAATCTAATGTAGACTGTTAGCAGGGAAGTCAATCTTAATGTAGATTGTTAGCAGGGAAGTCAATCTTAATGTAGATTGTTAGCAGGGAAGTCAATCTTAATGTAGATTGTTAGCAGGGAAGTCAATCTTAATGTAGATTGTTAGCAGGGAAGTCAATCTTAATTGATTGTTAGCAGGGAAGTCAATCTTAATGTAGATTGTTAGCAGGGAAGTCAATCTTAATGTAGATTGTTAGCAGGGAAGTCAATCTTAATGTAGACTGTTAGCAGGGAAGTCAATCTTAATGTAGATTGTTAGCAGGGAATACAATCTTAATGTAGATTGTTAGCAGGGAAGTCAATCTTAATGTAGACTGTTAGCAGGGAAGTCAGTCTTAATGTAGATTGTTAGCAGGGAAGTCAATCTTAATGTAGACTGTTAGCAGGGAAGTCAATCTTAATGTAGACTGTTAGCAGGGAAGTCAATCTTAATGTAGATTGTTAGCAGGGAAGTCAATCTTAATGTAGATTGTTAGCAGGGAAGTCAATCTTAATGTAGATTGTTAGCAGGGAAGTCAATCTTAATGTAGACTGTTAGCAGGGAAGTCAATCTTAATGTAGATTGTTAGCAGGGAAGTCAATCTTAATGTAGACTGTTAGCAGGGAAGTCAATCTTAATGTAGATTGTTAGCAGGGAAGTCAATCTTGATGTAGACTGTTAGCAGGGAAGTCAATCTTAATGTAGACTGTTAGCAGGGAAGTCAATCTTAATGTAGACTGTTAGCAGGGAAGTCAATCTTAATGTAGACTGTTAGCAGGGAAGTCAATCTTAATGTAGACTGTTAGCAGGGAAGTCAATCTTAATGTAGACTGTTAGCAGGGAAGTCAAAATTAATGTAGATTGTTAGCAGGGAAGTCAATCTTAATGTAGATTGTTAGCAGGGAAGTCAATCTTAATGTAGATTGTTAGCAGGGAAGACAGTGTACTCATTCATTCCTTTTCCTGTTTCACTCCTTCAGAACCAAGCAGCTGCTTCTAAAGATGGTTCCAAAGGTTGTCATAGCCAGAAGTTTAGTGTGGATAAGCTCCTACTACAGATAAATGCTTCTATGCCATGCATCTAAATAAGCCTATGACAGCCAAGATCAGCCCATAGCCTTTACATGTGGCTCAGTTTGAACCCAGCAGAACTTTTATCACTGACAGGGGTGAAGTATAGCCACTGGTGCCTTAAAACCAGCTACTCTGGGCAGATAGGGCTCGTAATCCTTGGTCAGTAGCCCATCTACTCTGATTTCAAACCATTGCTGCCTTGATGGAATATCCATTTTGTGAAAGGCTTCGGAAGTAAAACTTGGAGATAAATCCAGTTGAAGTTCTTAAGGCAGTTTAATGTTGATTAACACTATTCTGACAACATTTGCAACATTGCTGGTATCAAACTGTATCAGCTACTGCTGCTCTTTTGAATTAACCAGCTACATGGAGAGGGGGAACATGCTGCTTGAGCAACGGCTTGATCCCCATATAACTGCCTAAGCTTGCACCCTGAACAGGAAACTCCTGCTTCACCCCATGATGTTGGTAATAAAGCATCTGAGGAATCTCCTCAAGAGCACATCTTCCCCATAGTCATTTATGAATAGAGGAGGCTACTTACGACTAATCAAGACCTTTTTTTTTGTCCTGAGAAAGCAGTGGTCACATTCTTCCTGTCTCCTCTACTTAGAAGACTTGCTGCCTGGGTACTTTTGGCTATATATTAATTAATGTATCTCTCCACAATTATAGTTGAGGAAGTTGGTCTTAACACTCTATACACATTTGTCTGAGGTCACCCTTTCCTCTCATGTTCTATTTTGACTCTTTCCACTCTTATCCTATTTTTCTGCTGCCTTCTAAATATATGTATGAATATATAATACACTGTTTTTAATATGTCTTGATTTTTTATTTCATATTTATTTATCTCCAACTCATTCTGTCCTCTTCTATTTCCAGTCCCCACTAATATTACGTTTGAGTAGTTTATTGTTCAGTTTCGTTTTTTAGTATGTATTGTGTACATCCGGTGGTGACAGTCATTTCCTTTTCCGGCATGCTCGTCCGTTCGCGGGCAGCAAAAGTGGTAGGACTTTGATGCTTTCAGGGAAGTACCTAGGTTTAATTTTTATATTTATTTAGGTTCTTATGTGTCCTATCTAGCCTTCACTTTCTTTCCTTTCTCTGACGAAGGCCTTGTGGCCGTAACTTTGGCTATTTTCTTTGTCCTTTGTCCTCGTAAGACACATCACCTTTTTCGATTTTTTTTTCACACCCATCCACAATTATAGTTAAAACAGCTGTGAAAATTTCTTTTTAACTAATCCAAGTAAAAATGTCTAATGTGCTATACATACATTACATGTTGGAGCCTGGCATGAGCTGTAAGCCCCGGGATAGTTCCCCAGGGTCTTTGAAGAAACAAAGAAGGAATAGGACATCTGCTCCATCAAGCATGTCATAATATCAGGTTGTGTATGAGGCTGGCAACCTCATTACGTAAAAGAAAATGCTACAGAAACCACCTATGTGATGTTTTGTGTAGGCTTCCTGTAAGGGGCCAGCTATAGTGGTATCTCCATGCTCCATAGAAAGCAAAAAGGAACAGGATGATGATGATATGAGCCCTATAGGCTTTTGTTTTTAACAGAGGGTTAAAAATGTAAAAAAAAATCAGGACACATTTTAAATGAAACAAATAACAAACCATTTTTTCCAGATTATCCTTCTTGTCTTTCATGTCTGTAAACGTCTGCTGCAGATCTGCCAGTTTCTTCTCTACAGCTGCCAGTTCTGCTCGTTTTTTGTTGAGCGTGGCCATCATAAGGGCCAGGTCAGTCTCTGCCTGTTTCAGCTTAATTTTTTTAGGTGCCACAACTTTTGCTACGCGGTCATAAATCTCCATGGCCAAAATCCATTTACACAGGCCTGGTTGTATTATATATGAGATATAACATTTGACACTTATCAAACTTACTGTTTTTAAAATCATATAACAAATTAAGAGTTTTAAAAAAAGCCCAAAAGCAAACCAAAAAAAATCACCTGGCACCACAACAGAGTACTAAATGAGCTGGCTGCTACAATAGACCTGCATGTATTAGAAATGATATATAAAATGTGACACTTATCAAACTTATTGTTTTTAAAATCATATAACAAATTATGAGTTAACAAAAAAAACCAAAAGCAAACAAAACAAATCACACTAGTGCCACAAGAAAGTACTAAATGAGCTGTCTGCTACAATAGACCTGGTAAGGGTGAAGGCGAACAGCAAAGTCAGACTGAGTACCGCAAATACATACTTTCTGAGAGGGTGACCATATTATTTTTTTTTAACAGGAGGACACCTTTTAAGAAAAGGAGGACATAAAGGAGGACATAAAGGAGGACAGATTAATTTCACTAACTGAATACATTTATGTCAAGAGTCATGATAAACTATATAGAAATACTTCAACAAAATTTTTTATTTTATTTTTAATCTTCAAGAAATGTACATTGTAATAATTTTTCCATCAAGCATTATTTTGTTCAACATCACTAAATATTCAGTCTTTAACACTGTACTATTCACTTGACATTATTTTTTTTTCAGTAAGTCTGAATTTCCAACTAAATACTCATGGGACTCTGTACATGAAACATTCTTATAATTGTATTGAGCTTGTAATATTCATTTAATACATTCAACAGTGAATCGGTTTCTGTCCTTTGTCCACTGACTTTCCATTAAAGAAAAAAGCCTCTCAATATTAGCATTATGTCCTGGAACAGCAAAAAAAATATTGAGCAATGAGCAGTAGTTCAGTAACTACATTTCTTGATTGTTCAAAGAATTTGGTCCACTTTTCATGTGCCAGTAATTCAATAAAAGTATAATCATTCAGATTATAGTATTACTTACTCAATGAACAACAAGAATAAAACTAAAATTTCAGTCGATTGATGTATATTGAGGTTAGTTGTGTCAAAGGTCAAAGTAGAATAACTAATGATGGATACTCTGAATTTTGAAAAGAAAAACCTTGGGGTCTTTTTTTATTCCTTTGGTCAATTTTTGGGCTGTCGAAAAGCGATGTTAAAGTGTAATATCAGAAGTGGAAACGCTACTCAATTGTCGATGTAATTGGTCGGGTAGCCAACTTCTGAATTCTAAATTTAACGCCAAGCTATTACCAATACAGAGAATCTCCCATTTTTACGTGGCGTACCACCAGAGTGAAGAAAAAACGTCCAATCACTGGAAATGCGGACAAATCAGGGAATTCCCAAAAATGTGTGCAGATATTGATTTTTACTTCCAAAATGAGGACATATGGTAACCATGGTTTCTGAGGGCAGGAGAGTCAGCACATCCCAGACCAAGTAGCATTTTACCATCTATTCTTGACAGTGCACATGACTGGGAGATGGCAGTAGATCTACCTGGGCGAAACATATCCAAAAAGTATCAGAAGATCTCGAAGACGGCCAGATATAGTGCTACATTCCTCATCATCGAACCAGATTATAATAATTGAGCGGACTATGCCGTTTGAATCCAGACTTGACGAGCAACACTCGTTCAAAGTGGCCAAGTATAATGATCTTGTCACAGACTTGAGACAAGATGGGTTCACTGCAAGGGTCATGGCTGATGAGGAAGGTGCAAGAGGTCTAGTGGCTGCCTCAGTGTCTGATCTACTGAAACTGTTGGATCTGAAAGGGCAGTCAAGAACAAGGGCACTTAAGAGACTCAGTGAAAATGTGGAAAAGGCATTGTGCTGGCTGTGGAACGGGTTATGGAATTCAAGACAGTAATTTATTTTCAACATAAGGGTTACTTTCGCAATTTCCTCCAACTGGCAGAAAACAGGAGTAAAGTTGAAAGCTGCAGCCAAGGTGGAGTGATTTAAATTCTCTGCACAAGACAAGAGGCTGACACTTGGGAGTCATGACAAGTGGACTTGCCCTCCCTTAAGAGTATAAAGGAAACAGGGGCCGAAACACTTGATTGATTACGGGACCACTTCTGATGATCAGATTGCCTCCTGTTGTTTTGTTCTGAATAGCTTCCTATCATGGTGAGACAATCACATTTTATTACTGAAATATATTTGGAATGCACATAAAGCTGTTTATTTTTCTATGGACACTGAAATGGGCCAGCTTTAAAGCAATATAAGTGAATGAAATGAATGTTCCTTGTTCCTTTCTCAAGGATCATGGAGCACTACTGCATTTGACTTAAAGAGCAGACCTTCAACCAAGATGTGATAGAATGCCAACAGCTGTGGCAGCAACATTTTCTATTTTAAGCCCACTATGATTGCACTAAATACAAGTTTCAATGTGGCGCGTCTGCCTCTGTTGACGCTTCTGCACTTTTATGTACCACCAACACTGACCAAAGAAAAAATGAAATGACAGAGACCAAGTGATCCCAAATTTAGAAAACTATCATCTAAAATTATGTGGAAACTTTTCTGTGAAAGGAGGAAAATTTATGACATGAAAATACAGGGAAAAAAGTAAGACAAATTAGCACATTATGTACATAAGGCATAGCAATATGTGACCCGGTGTGAAGCAAGGTAATTCACCACTCCTACACAATACCTGCTGCTTTGTGTCATTATCAAATAAACATAAGTCTTGTCACAAGACTTTGAATCATCAGAAAACATTCCATTGGAGTGATGATGGCTAAACACTTGAAGTTCAGAAGTTGATGTGGCAGAACCATGATAGCTTTTCAGTGTCAGTACCAATAAAATAACTCCATGTATTTCCCAGGGTGCCTCTGAAGAGACAAATAAAAAAAAGGACTACCGCACCCTTAAGCAGACGTACAAGGTGACTAATATGCTAATTTTCAAGATACAGGATAAATCTGTTTTGATAATTTGACAATTCAGTCTAATCTGTAAACAGCTTATTGATCTCTTGGAGCTCAGCCTCCTACCTAGTTCAGTGGTCTGGTTTTTTTTCCCTTCATTCCTTAGAAACTGCTAGAATCACACTGGGATTATAGTGGTACACAAATTGATGCAATTGAAACATGTGGAAATACAAATAAAACGGGACACATGTCATGCAATAAAAAATTGAGAAGCAAAAGAAAAGCAAGAAATGAAAAGATAAATAATAAATGAAATCAAAATTAGATAACAGAGTTTGGACATTTAAAGAGACATTACACTTAGAAGAAAACTATTATAAAAGGATACGTTGAAGGCAAATAAACAAGAGGAAAACATCACTACAACTTGTAAGACATCAAGAGATTGACAAAAAAAAAAAGGTTACTAAGGTGCACCATTAATACAACCACACAGATCAACCACAGAAACATCCTGATACAGAGATGTATTAGTTGTAAATTTTTTTTTTCACTGCTTATAAATTCCTGGAATCACATTTGGCTCTGAGCAGTACACTAAGTGCCAATTTCTTGTGTCAGTACACTAAGTACCAAATTCGTATGTCAGTTCACTAAATGCCACATTATTGTGTCAGTACACTAAGTGCCAAATTCTTGTGTCAGTACACCATGTGCCAAATTCTTGTCAGTACACTAAGTGCCAAATTGTTGTGCCAGTACACCATGTGCCAAATTCTTGTCAGTACACTAAGTGCCAAATTGTTGTGTCAGTACACTAAGTGCCAAATTGTTGTGTCAGTACACTAAGTGCCAAATTCTTATGTCAGTACACTAAGTGCCAAAGTTTTGTGTCAGTACACTAAGTGCCAAATTCTTATGTCAGTACACTAAGTGCCAAATTCTTATGTCAGTACACAAAGTGCCAAATTATTATGTCAGTACACTAAGTGCCAAATCCGTGTCTGTCAGTACACTAAGTGCCAAATTATTGTCAGTACACTAAATGCCAAATTCTTGTGTCAGTACACTAAATAACCAATTTCTTATGCCAGTACACTAAGTGCCAAATTCTTGTGTAAATCATCATCTCCTTTCTCGCTCTTAATGAAGCATGAAGCTACCACTACAGTTGCCCCCCCCCCCCCTGAGGAATCTCTTACAGTGGTGGTTTATGTAACAACTGTTTTACACGATGACATGCACAATGTCATATTTGTTGTCTCTGAAGACATGCCTGAAATAGCAGTAGGCCCATTCTTTGTTTGTCTCCTCAAAGATTTCAGCAGGTATCGGATGCTTAGAAACAAAGTACAATACCTCATTCGTCAGGAAAAGAAACTACATTTCAGAAAGATGATTCAAGACAAAGCAAACAGTAAAGAAGTCTGGGCAGCCATTAGAACACTAACACACAAAACAAAGTCACTAAACTCTTTACCAAAAAGCTGCTCCCTCACGGCTACTCATTTTAGTAACCACTTCAAAACAGAAATTAACCATCTCAAATCGACACTAAAGCCAATGGACTGCAATATTAGTAAATTGACCGCCTTCTGCAACACTGAACATACCATAACAGATCTTAGAGATATTCCTTTTCTAACAGTACATGAAGTTCTCAAATATATCTTGGCATTAAAAAACAACAATTCATCTGGTCTTGATGGTATCAGTAATAAGATTCTACGTTACGCTGCACCCATCATTTGCGACTCCTTAGCCTATGTGTACAATCAATGTATTGCACACAACTACTTTCCCACAGCATTTAAATCTGCCAAAGTGTATCCTCTCTATAAATCTGGCTCACATAGCGATCCCAGCAGTTACAGACCAATATCCCTTCTATCATCTCTTTCAAAACCACTAGAGAAACACATTTACAACACCACATTTCAACACTTAACAACAAACAAACTGCTCATTGAGAGCCAGTCAGGTTTCAGACCCAAACATTCCTGTCACACAGCTCTCACCAAAATGGCAGATAACTGGCTGTCGAACGTAAATGATGGAAAATTAGGTGGTGCTGTTTTTGTTGACTTCAAAAAAGCATTTGACATGATTGACCACACTATCTTGGTTCAAAAGTTGGAAACCCTCAGAATAGGCCCTAATCCACTAAACATCATCAAATAATTCCTGGGAGATCGACAACAGTTAGTGCTTCACAACAACTCGACATCAGATTTCTCGAAGATAGATACAGGAGTACCGCAGGGTTCTAT
Source organism: Oreohelix idahoensis (assembly GCA_024509875.1). Classification (NCBI taxonomy): domain Eukaryota; kingdom Metazoa; phylum Mollusca; class Gastropoda; order Stylommatophora; family Oreohelicidae; genus Oreohelix; species Oreohelix idahoensis. Next base: position 485,528 of record JAMPIV010010565.1, read on the forward strand.
TCTTGGGCCCCTACTCTTCGCAATGTTCATCAACGACCTACCACTACATCTAAAATATTCAACATGTGACCTCTTTGCAGATGATTGTACTATCTACACTAGTGACAATGACTGCGTGGCACTTGAAATGACTCTTCAATGCGATGTAGACAATCTAACAAAATGGAGTAATATGAATCGTATGCCATTAAACACAGCAAAAACAAAATCTATGTTGATTACCACCAGACAGAAACTCCCAAACTGCACCAAAAGATCGCTACAGGTACACGCAGAATCAATACAAATTGAACATGTAACAGAACACAAAGTTCTAGGAATCACGATTGACCAGCACTTAACGTGGAACTCCCATGTACGGAATTTAACCAAACACTTGGCTCAAAAGACGTACCAGCTAGCCAAAATAAAACACTTCTTAGACGCAGACACTAGACTATTGTTCTATACCTCACATATACAGACACATCTAGATTACTGCTCTACACTATGGGATGGTTGCCCTGCTTCCACCTCAAAGAGACTGCACTCCCTGCATAAGAGAGCAATACGTCTGATCACCGATAATCGCACGATATCACACACAAGGACAGGAAAAGAACCCACAATACTGTCCCTGAAAAAACGTCTTCTCTACAACAAAGCCAAGCTGACTCACGCAATTCTATCAAACAATGCTCCGCCGTACCTACGATCATTGTTTCAAACCAGTAGAAGAGAGGGACTACAATTACATCAGTTACGTCTGCCCAAACCTAGGATCGACCTGTTCAAACAGAGTCTAGCCTACTCTGGAGCCTACTTATGGAACAGCCTTCCACACCACCTAAAAAGCCTACCTACACAATATTCATTTAACAAAGCACTTTTCAAACACTTCCTAAACACTAATTATCTACCCCCATAGAAACATCATTTGCCTGTCAACATCTCATCCATAGGTCAACATTTCTTTTCCTCTTCCGCTCGTTTTTAATGGGAATAATTTGTTTTTATATCCATGTAATACTATTATATAATGTAATGTATGTGAGAATGTACCCGCATACCACTGTACTGTAGAGATGTGAATGTTTCCGTTTGCTTAAATGGGTCATGTACATGCAGATATAATTTTTTTAAACTGCTGAAAGACTTTTTCTGCTACAGAAGTGCGCAAGAAAGTGTTATTATTATTATTTCAATTTCCGCCAAGAATGTATGGATGTAAGCGAGAATGTGTTTTTGTAATTTTTGTATTGAGGATTGATGACACATTCAAAAATACTACAGATTAGACGTTTTGACCGCATAAGTGAGTGTCGGTATACATAACTTATTTATTTATTGTTTTGTTTATATTATTTTATTTTTATTATTTTTCTTCAGTCACTATCTTGTTTATTTAAAAAAAAAAAAAAAAAAAAACCTACTCATTTTTTATTATGATTGTATACTGTAAATGCATGCTGTTATGTTAACTTTATAATGTTGCATGCCTTTAAATTAATGCTTAAAGTAATATGTGGGAATAAAAGGATATAGTATGCAAGATTAATGAGAGTGAAAGGGCAGAATGTTAGACGGGCCTGCGCGCCCAATTCTTAACCCTTCGAAAATAAAGTTCGTTCGTTCGTTCCTGACAAACCGACAGGAACGTCAAGGAGCAACCATCATCATATTCTAACCCCATTTTTGAAGTGTTTGTGGAACATTTTGAAAGATCTGTTTGCATGTGCGTGCACCTGTTTGTGTATGTGAGAAGATAATGTGAGACTATAAGTTAAACAAGAAAATGTATACCTTCAGCAGCCGAGGAGGCTTTGGCAACTAGTTTTGGGTCAAAGTCTGGGTTTGTAAGGTACTGTTTTCTGATTATAGTCATGACTGCCTCTGGGATGTTGTCTTTGTCATAACTCTTCAGATCATTCAGGAAGTTCAGGTCATTTAACAGTTTCTTGCTTGGTATCCAGAAGTCATTGATCTGAGGTCAAAGTTCACTACATTTAACAAGCTATTTTTTGTTTCATGAAAAGGTATAAGACAGTAGTTCTTAACCAGGGGTGCACGCACCCCCTGGGGGTGTGAGCTCATCCTGGGGGTTCGAGATGTTATGATAAAATATATCACTTATTGTACAGTTGCGACAACCAGTAAACAATTATTTGTCATGTTGTAATATTATAATTCTAAATAACACTGCAAATTAATATTGCAGCAAAATATTTTGCAAGAACAAACATCATTATATTATATTTTATATGCATGTACGCAATTGGGCAAAAACAAAGTTGATCTGAACCTTGTTCATTGATTTATGAGCAAATAGCAGAATTCAAATGGAGTTCATTCAAATTAAATTTTGCAATTTCTGGCGTGCTAAACTAGAATCATTTCCACAACTAGCAAAGAGAGCACTGCATATTCTGGTGCCATTTGCTACAATGTACCTGTGTAAGATGGGATTTTCTTCACTTCTAAATATAAAAATAAAGGCCAGAATCATTCATATGTGAGCAATGATATGAGTGTGCCGATTTCAAACAATAAGTCCCGTTTCAAAAATATACCTAATTATTAACCCTTTACAATTTGATTCAGCAAAAAATGCCAGTGTGCAAAGTCTACCATCTAATATTGAGAGCATGAACACTGTTTAGCAAGACCTCAGTGTTTCCAGTAAGAGAGAAGCTTTTGTTTTCTGAATTGGTCGATATTTTCAGTTTTCGCGATTTTTTGTTTTTACACCATGGCTTTTTCGGGCAGTGGAATCTTTGCTTTGGGAGATGAGAGGTGACTTGTATTTGATCATGGGCCAGAGTTAGATTCTGACAATGACGAAAATGAATCTAGGGAAAGACTTAGGCCTAATTTTTTTATTTTTTTTGCGTACACCCGCTATTACTCGAGGGAAATCTCAGGTTAGTATGTCTAACCTGAGACTGATTTTTACGTGAGTATCCCTATTTTTTCTTGTACAGACAGGTGTCCCTCGCCATTCAGGCAGATACTTGCCGATTTCTGAGGTACCCATTAGAGCTGGGTCGGCTCATGAGCCGCCAGTCCCTGGTCGATGACACTTCTTCAAATGTACTCGCCAGGGCTCGAGTTAATCCAGTCCAAATCCCAGTCGACGAAAAATCTTCAAATGTCCTCGCCCGGGTTTGATGCTGGGTCAAAAGGTTGCCAGCGCAGTTTGGTAACCACACCAGTGCGGCTTCCACTTAGGCCTAATAATATCGATGACAGATTAAACATAGGAAGTAGTCAATACAGCATACTTTTGTTAGAATGTGTGACTTTGTAGGAAACCTGTGACCTAAACACACACTAGATCTAGTTTATCTGGTCACGGGGTTGAAACATGATGGGTTCACAGCAAAGGCCATAGTGGAGATTTTTAAAGGGCCTAAACACTTGGCCAACAACAGAGGGAACCCCTATGATGATCAGATCGCCTACTGTTGTAACGCTACATATTGAGTTTCCTATTTTATCCAACGTGAAGACTTGTACCTAATGTACAAACAAGGAAAACGCAGTGAACAATAACTTACGCTTTTCGCTTGTGTGAAAAAAATACTCTCGTGACTTCTTAAAGAACAAAATGGTCAATGTATGGATCTTTCTCCTTTAATTGGTTCTTTTTTAAAATATTTTTTGTATGCTACAGGTTTTTCGAATTTTTGTACAAGTTTTCGGATGGTTGTACACATTTTCAGATTTTTAAACAGGTTTTCCAGATTTTTTAAACAGGTTTTTTCATCTCCAGAGGAGCCGCGGTAGCATAGTGGTTAGTGCACTGGGTTCCTAGCGCAGTGGTCTATGGTTTGATCCCCAGATGAGGTGGGAATTTTTTAGGCCACAAACGGCTCCTGGGTCGACCCAGCCCCAAATGGGTACCAGAGCAATTCTGGGAAGGTTAAGGCGGCCGGCATGATGCCGACGGTCAAGATAATATGGGCCTAACACCATATTCCCAATATGCTTCAATGGGCGTGTAACGGGTTCCTTTACCTTTTCATCTCCAGGGTGTGACATGTATGGTTAATACCTTTCTGTAGGTGATGATCATGTAGTATATCCAATGACAAGAAAAACAAGCCCAAGAACACACATACTGACTAATATTTACACTATTAGTAACTTACATAATCAAACTACACCAGTTCTAAAAAAATCTCAAGATTTGCATGCAGACCTGGTTCACAAGTTGCGACAAAATGAAAACTATTTGTTGTTTCACCCTCACTAACTTGATGCCATTGATTTATATCTTTGGTTACATTATTTCCTGCACCATTTGTAACTCTAACCAAGGACAATATCTTTACTATCATGACTGCCTGCACCGTCACTACTATTGTTATCCCCACTATCAATATCACTATTTAAATCACTGTTTTCACTATATTCCTCATAGCTAGATCTATCAATTAAATGTTGAAACAAGTTTCTAGCCTGTTCAGCAGATAGACAAGGTGTATGAGTGTTTTTTGTGACCCTACCACTAGTTGCCATGGTAAACAGTTTTATACGATTTAGTAACTAACCTGAAATGTTTAAAAATATGAATACAATATCAATTTTCAAGTGTTCGACAACAACCATGCTTTGGGAATGTTTTCCAGTGGTAACTTAAAATCTCAAACCAGATCGGAAAGTGTTTTGGTACATTTTTCATTTGTTTTATTACTAAATAGAGATTGATGCTCCCAGTGGCCAGAGTTGGGACATTCTTATGAAGGTCAGAGCGGCTTGTAGTAGTTAATATGTTAACAAACAAAAAACAAAAACAAACAATGATGATTAAAAAAAAATAAAAAACAACATTTTTTTACTATCACAAAATCTTTACAAAGGTGAGAGCAAAAATGATTAAAGCCCTTTTAAAAGACAAGACAGAAGGGTTTCAAGAAAAATGTTTGGAGATGTTGGGAACCTTGAGCTCACAACTGCCTTTATTAGAGTAATGTGGAAGTCTGAAGGTGAACGTGGAAGAAGAAGAATCTACATGAAAGATAGCTGGTTATTGGTTTAGATCCAGTACGTGTACTATGGCCTACATCTTGTCATGCTGTGTTTCTTTTACGATATCTACCATCTGTTTGGTCCATCTTCTTCTGGGTCATCCTCTATTCAAGGTTGCTTCCATTCTGAGGTTGTATACGTCTGCTTCTGGTTGATCAGAATTCATCCTCTTAGTTTCCAGACCCACTTATGTTTTGTTTCAAATTATTTTTCTTGACAACATTTTCAAACACATATATGAAGTGCCAGGCAGGAGATCAACAAACAACCTTAAAGATGCAGTGGACACAGTTTTGTTAGCTGACAGTGAACAAGAGTTGCAAGATCAAGTTAAGCAAGTAAATATCATAAATCATGAATATAGGTAGGACATTAACACTGAGAAATTAAAAAAATATGATAATTAGCAAAACAGACTTTAAAAAATAAGAATAACCTGGAAGATTCTAGAACAAGTCGAAAGTTTCTCACATCTTGGGCTTATAATCATAGAGGGTGGTATATATGAAATAGACTTCTAGAAGCTATATTCAACAACACAAGAAAGACATTAACATGCAAAAAAAAAAAGTAATAAATTAAAAATGAGAGTCGTCAAGTGTTACATATACGCTTCATTACTGTATGGCATACAATTATGGACATTGATCAAGAAGCCAGCAAAAAGAACTGGATACATATAAAGAAAGAATAGGCACATCTCATTAAAAAGATAAGAAAACAAATAAAGAAGCTAAAGAAATGTCAGGAATGAAAACAAGTATTAACAAATGAAATAACAATTACATACAATATTCTGGGCATTTAAAGAGACATAACGCCTTTTGGAAACTGTAACAGAAGGGTAAGTTGAAAGTAAATAACCAAGAGAAAAACACCAATATAAATTGGAAGATAACATCCAGAGATGGACAGGAAAAAGAGCAGAGTGTACTATCAACACAAGAGACAAACAACAATATAAATTGGAAGATAACATCCAGAGGTGGACAGGAAAAAGTGCAGAGTGCGCCATCAACGCAAGAGACAGGAAAAAGTGCAGAGTGTACCATCAACACAAGAGACAGGAAAAAGTGCAGAGTGCACCATCAACACGAGAGACAGGAAAAAGTGCAGAGTGCACCATCAACACAAGAGACAGGAAAAAGTGCAGAGTGCACCATCAACACAAGAGACAGGAAAAAGTGCAGAGTGCACCATCAACACAAGAGACAGAAGATGGAGATTCATTGCAGACAACCATTAGATATGCAGATGGCTGCTTCCCTTGTATTCCTTTCCAAAGATGGCTCTGATTTCTTTGTTGACAAGTCTGTTTGGGGTAAATAACAGCTTTCATCAGAAAAATCACAAATCATAGGCATATTATCTTTCCTGTTTTCTGCTTCATGTCCAGGTCCAGTTCTGACTGCACAATGTTTGTACAAATATTACAACAGCAATAAGCAATGATGCTCAGAGTAGTTCCTGGGATGTCTTCGAGGATAGACAGAAAGATTAGGACTACTGCATGTCATAATAATAATAATAATAGCCCCTTCAGTCATAACTGACTTTGGAAATGTGCCCCTGAGGTGGCAGCCCTTCAGTCATAACTGACTATGGAAATGTGTCCCTGAGGTGGCAGCCCTTCAGTCATAACTGACTATGGAAATGTGCCCCTGAGGTGGCAGCCCTTCAGTCATAACTGACTATGGAAATGTGTCCCTGAGGTGGCAGCCCTTCAGTCATAACTGACTATGGAAATGTGCCACTGAGGTGGCAGCCCTTCAGTCATAACTGACTATGGAAATGTGCCACTGAGGTGGCAGCCCTTCATTCATAACTGACTATGGAAATGTGTCACTGAGGTGGCAGCCCTTCAGTCATAACTGACTATGGAAATGTGTCCCTGAGGTGGCAGCTCTCAGCTCCTTATTTTTCTGGTGTTTCTTTTGACGTTATCTCTTCTCTTCTGCTTGTTGTGTGAGCTTCTTTTCGCCCAATCTGAGGTAGTGCCGCAGATAGCATCACCACTTGGTGCGATCAGCAGATTCATCCTCCCAGATAGCTGGATTTATGTCCAATGCCCTCATGTCTCTCTTACACACATCTTTGAATCTCAGCTGCGGTCACCCAACTGAGCTTTTGCCATCAACCAGTTGTCTGTAGAAGATATCTTTTGAGAGGCTACCACTTTCCATCCAGCGGGACATGGCCAAGCCAGTGACGCATGTCAAAAAGGATGCCTAATACAAGGCTGTGCATGGGAGCTAGGAACCTCTTTATATAAATCCGATTGTTACAGAAACCAACGTTACAAGAGCACATCATGTCTCTGGTGTTTACTTCCTGAAAGGAGACCAGCTACAACAGTGCTATCATACTTCCTAAATGTCTGATGTAGTTCCCTGGAGTCTCTGATCAGACAAATAAGGAGACCAGCTACAACAGTGCTATCATACTTCCTAAGTATCTGATGTAGTTCCCTGGAGTCTCTGATCAGACAAAAAAAGGAGACCAGCTACAACAGTGCTATCATACTTCCTAAGTGTCTGATGTAGTTCCCTGGAGTCTCTGATCAGACAAAAAAAGAAGACCAGCTACAACAGTGCTATCATACTTCCTAAGTGTCTGATGTAGTTCCTTGGAGTCTCTGATCAGACAAAAAAGGGAGACCAGCTACAACAGTGCTATCATACTTCCTAAATGTCTGATGTAGTTCCCTGGAGTCTCTGATCAGACAAAAAAGGAGACCAGCTACAACAGTGCTATCATACTTCCTAAGTGTCTGATGTAGTTCCCTGGAGTCTCTGATCAGACAAAAAAAGAAGACCAGCTACAACAGTGCTATCATACTTCCTAAGTGTCTGATGTAGTTCCCTGGAGTCTCTGATCAGACAAAAAAGGAGACCAGCTACAACAGTGCTATCATACTTCCTAAGTGTCTGATGTAGTTCCCTGGAGTCTCTGATCAGACAAAAAAGGAGACCAGCTACAACAGTGCTATCATACTTCCTAAGTGTCTGATGTAGTTCCCTGGAGTCTCTGATCAGACAAAAAAAGAAGACCAGCTACAACAGTGCTATCATACTTCCTAAGTGTCTGATGTAGTTCCCTGGAGTCTCTGATCAGACAAAAAAAGAGACCAGCTACAACAGTGCTATCATACTTCCTAAGTGTCTGATGTAGTTCCCTGGAGTCTCTGATCAGACAAAAAAAGAAGACCAGCTACAACAGTGCTATCATACTTCCTAAGTGTCTGATGTAGTTCCTTGGAGTCTCTGATCAGACAAAAAAAGGAGACCAGCTACAACAGTGCTATCATACTTCCTAAATGTCTGATGTAGTTCCCTGGAGTCTCTGATCAGACAAAAAAGGAGACCAGCTACAACAGTGCTATCATACTTCCTAAGTGTCTGATGTAGTTCCCTGGAGTCTCTGATCAGACAAAAAAAGAAGACCAGCTACAACAGTGCTATCATACTTCCTAAGTGTCTGATGTAGTTCCCTGGAGTCTCTGATCAGACAAAAAAAGGAGACCAGCTACAACAGTGCTATCATACTTCCTAAGTGTCTGATGTAGTTCCCTGGAGTCTCTGATCAGACAAAAAAGGAGACCAGCTACAACAGTGCTATCATACTTCCTAAGTGTCTGATGTAGTTCCCTGGAGTCTCTGATCAGACAAAAAAAAAGACCAGATACAACAGTGCTATCATACTTCCTAAGTGTCTGATGTAGTTCCCTGGAGTCTCTGATCAGACAAAAAAGGAGACCAGCTACAACAGTGCTATCATACTTCCTAAGTGTCTGATGTAGTTCCCTGGAGTCTCTGATCAGACAAAAAAGGAGACCAGCTACAACAGTGCTATCATACTTCCTAAGTGTCTGATGTAGTTCCCTGGAGTCTCTGATCAGACAAAAAAGGAGACCAGCTACAACAGTGCTATCATACTTCCTAAGTGTCTGATGTAGTTCCCTGGAGTCTCTGATCAGACAAAAAAGGAGACCAGCTACAACAGTGCTATCATACTTCCTAAGTGTCTGATGTAGTTCCCTGGAGTCTCTGATCAGACAAAAAAAGGAGACCAGCTACAACAGTGCTATCATACTTCCTAAGTGTCTGATGTAGTTCCCTGGAGTCTCTGATCAGACAAAAAAATGAGACCAGCTACAACAATGCTATCATACTACCTAAGTGTCTGATGTAGTTCCCTGGAGTCTCTGATCAGACAAAAAAAGGAGACCAGCTACAACAGTGCTATCATACTTCCTAAGTGTCTGATGTAGTTCCCTGGAGTCTCTGATCAGACACAGACAGAATATGACTACTGCTTCATCAAGCATGTTGTACAAGGTGACTAATATCAGGTTGTGCATGTGGGCTGTCAGCCTCATCATGTAGAACTGTGGTTGTTCGTCCATCACGGGTGATGAAGACCACTCTGTTCATCCAATTATTTAAGAATATGTTAGGTTAGTCTATGGGTACGAAGGTGACTGAAGAGCCCGATGCGGGCCTAAATAGATCTTGGACAGTGTGGGCAGGGAATGTTTGCTTCATGTGAAGGTTTTATTTCACAGTCCTTTCTAGCTTGTCTCCGCTGTTCCGCTGCTGCTCTTCTGGATGATTCGCATGCCGCTGCACCTTTACGAAGAGATGTGCGCCAAGCAGTTCGGTCTTGCGCAGCAGCTTCCCATGTGTCTGGGTTTATGTCAAAGGTTTTCAATGACGTCTTTAACGTGTCTTTGAAGCGCTTCTTTTGGCCACCATGGGAGCGTTTACCCTTCTGCATCTCACCATAAAAGAGTATCTTTGGCAGTCGATGGTCTGGCATGCGGACTACATGACCTGCCCAGCGAATTTGTGACTGCATCAGAATAGTATCAATACTAGGGATACCAGCTCTGTCAAGAACGGCGGTATCCGGGATCTTGTCTTGCCATTTGATGTTCATTATCTTCCTGAGACAGACTGTATGGAAGTGGTTTAGCTTCTTTACGTGGTGCCTGTATACAGTCCATGTTTCACATGCATATAGCAGCACTGGAAGCACCGCAGCTCTGTACACCTTCAGCTTTGTCTGTAGACTAATGCCACTTCGATGCCAAACGTTGGTGTATAGTCTGCCAAATGTGCTGCTGGCTTTGGAGATCCTGGTGTTCACCTCATCATCAATGACAATGTTCTGGGATAGTGTGCTACCAAGGTATGTGAATCTGTTCACAACATTCAGTTTCTCACCATTAACCTTGATGACTGGCTCAGTATAAACTGTGCCAGGAGCTGGTTGGTACATGATTTCTGTTTTCTTCGTGTTGATTGTAAGCCCAAAGTTGGCGCAGGCTTCGGAGAATCTATCCACATGAATGGATGAAAGAGTGACTTGCGCGGTGATTTGGATTAAAGTGAGGAAGAGTTGCGCAATTCGTCGACCTCACTCTCTCGCCTGGGTCCATCTCAATCCAGTGGCAAGACAAGTCAAGACGACTGGAGATGAAGTCAGGTGCAGTGGATGACCAGGGCTTTCTACGTGCCTTGCCGTGCTCCTTACGCTCCACAGCGCGTTGCTGGTAATCGCCGTCATGCCCGTTGAACCAACAGGTGGTTTCTTCCGCGCAGTCTATCGAATCCAGTCTTCGCATGCATGGGTAGGCAGACCCTAACTCACCGAAGGTTTATAACCATTTGGCTACCCTCACCTAGTTTAGCCGGCCTGTCAAAGCCGTTGTCCGGGGGTGGCCGCTGTCGCATGCTGACAGCTACGAGGAGCCACAGGTGAGAGCTGGATGCCAGGTTTGGACCAAAGGTGGCTGAGCTGCCCTGAAAAGGGCATGACAGCTCCTTCACCAGAGGTACTACCAATACCTGACTTCCCAACACCCCCATGTAGAACTAACTGCTACAGGAACCACTGCTCCAAGACCACACACATTCTATGGTGCTGGCTGTCTACAAGAAGGCAAGTTGCAGGTGGAGTTTCATACTACATAAGGGGTAAAAAGGAAAATGATGACAGTAATGATCTATGACAGTAATGGTTGATGACAGTAATGGTGGATGACAATGATGGTGGATGACAGTAATGGTGGATGACAGTAATGGTGGATGACAGTAAAGGTGGATGACAGTAATGGTTGATGACAGTAATGGTTGATGACAATGATGGTGGATGACAGTAATGGTGAATGACAGTAATGGTGGATGACAGTAAAGGTGGATGACAATGATGATGGATGACAATGATGATGGATGACAGTAATGGTGGATGACAGTAATGGTGGATGACAGTAAAGGTGGATGACAATGATGATGGATGACAATGATGATGGATGACAATGATGATGGATGACAGTAATGATAGATGACAGTAATGGTGGATGGCAGTAATGGTGGATGACAGTAGATGTGGATGACAGTAATTATGGATGCCAGTAATGGTGGATGACAGTAAAGGTGGATGACAATGATGACGGATGACAGTAATGATGGATGACAGTAATGGTGGATGACAGTAAAGGTGGATGACAATGATGATGGATGACAATGATGATGGATGACAGTAATGATGGATGACAGTAATGATGGATGACAGTAATGGTGGATGACAGTAGATGTGGATGACAGTAATTGGGGATGCCAGTAATGGTGGATGACAGTAAAGGTGGATGACAATGATGATGGATGATAATGATGATGGATGACAATGATGATAGTAATTATAGATGAGTAATGGTGGATGACAATAATGTTGGATGACAGTAATGATAGATGACAGTAATGCTGGATGACAATGTTGGATGACAATAATGGTGGATGATTATAACAGTGGATGATAATAATGATGGGTGACAATAATGATGGATGATAATAATGATGGATGACAATAATGATAGTTAATTCACCTTTTTACTTGGGTCAGCGGGGTCAGGAATTCTCACGGACTGTATTCCTCTCATCACACAGACAGCAGCCATGACCAGTTTTACACCATTAGGTGGGCTCTTCATTGACTTAACAATTGTGATGTCTGCAGGCTGAAAATGATCTTCATCAATGAATTAACTTGTATGGGGGAAATATATTAATACATTTTACAGGTGGAAGGAAGAGCTTCCGATTGGCTAAGTGGTTAGAGCAACAGTTTCTAGATCAAAGCATGGTGGCCTCAAGTGCCAGTCTACCCAGCTGTAACTTCAAGGGGATTAGTATTTCCACTGCTGCATAAATGTGATAATTTAATATTAGCTTTTGAATGCTGAATGAACTAATCTATGTTAATTTTTGGTTCATTTTTATAATAACACTTGAATGCAAGGTCAATCTGTGGCTATAAATTTAATTCATGTTGAATATGGACTTCAACAAAACTTCAAAATATTCTTCAACGAATTTAAAAAAAAATTACTATGTAGTATGAGATATTCTCTCATAAACATATATGTTTGCTGTTTGGTTTAAAACATCACTTATGAAGAAAACCTGGCATCGATTTTGGGGGTTGGGCTTACCTACAAACTGCAGGATACAAAGGAATTTATACTGCTCTTATGTGAATTCCAGGGTTACGTGTCAAACCAAGACCTGGAATGACCTCCATGTGGTGCATCCTGGAAATGGGCAACCTTTGAGTTGTCTGGCCATGATTGAGTAGTCACGTTAGAGTGGCCCAGCATTATGACTCTATGTGGAAATCACTTAAGCCCTAGACTTAACTCCTGGTTGGTTGTGTGCAGGAGAATCTCACAATAAATAGATGACAGGCAAGAGGAGCTGGAAAGTGGCTCTGTGCAGGACACAAAAAATTCCTTGGGAGAAGCCAGAACCAGAGTATAGTGCTTTACCCCTGCATATTTGGAGACACCTCCTCCACCACCCCCCGAATGGCAGGAACGTACAATATGCCACCCCTCCTCCTCTTCTAGCTTGAAACGAGACGTGAGGATCCTGTACATGCATGCCAAGCCAAGATAGAATACCCAGGAAAGAAACTGGAGCTCATGGCAACAACTCCAGAAGTTTCAGAATGGCAGAAAAGCCACAGGAAAAGCTTAGCTCTACAATGTACATAATGCCAAGGAGTCTTCAAACTGGCACTGGCTGTAAGAGTATCATGCTCAGCAGCCCTAGTTAAACAGCAACAACCTTCACACCACCAGTGATAGAAAAAGTTAAGTTGTTTATAAAAATAGAAAAGTGCATGCTCACAGACTTAACACATTAACTACCGCAAGCCGGTGGGACCGGCTTTTGAAATCCTATCATTTGGACCGCGAGCCGCTCAGAGCGTCAATCTAATTTTAGTAATAAAATGAATGAAAAATGTACTTAAACACTTTCTGATTTGGTTCGAGATTTTAAGTTGCCACCGGAAAACCAATTCCCAAAGCATGGTTGTTGTAGAACACTGGAAAATTGATATTATGTTCATATTTTTCAGCATTTTGGGTTAGTTACCAAATCGTGTAAAACTGTTTACCGTGGCAACTAGTGATAGGACCACAAAAAATGCGTGTACATCTTGTCTAACGGCTGAATAGGCTAGAAACTTGTTTCAAAAATTGACTGATAGACCTAGCGACGAGGACAAGAGTGAAAACGGTGTGCATATTGTTTGAAATAGTGATTTTGATAGAGATGAGGCGCGAGCAGTTATAATTGTGAAAATATTGCAAGTCCTCGGCCATAGGACAGCCGTTAAATAGCAACAACCTCTATTAGAGTTACATATGGTACTTACTGTAATAGTGCATTCATTTATCTTTAAAATGACGTGTAATTCATAAAAATCTGTAAACAATTACGAAAACTACAGCTTACTTTGTGCAAACACTTACAGGAAGAAAATGGGAAAAAAATTTTTATTCGGCCAGTGTGTTTTTCAATTCGGTAGTTAATGTGTTAAAAATTGCTTGCTTCCAGGCTGAAATTTGCTTGCCAACAGATAACAACACTGCTTGAATCTATTTACCATACTACACGGCTGTTTGTGCCTTATACCCGAGCGATCTTTTAGTTTCGGTGACCGGAATTCTGACACCGGGTATAAAATTTTCACATACACCGTAAAAAACTGATGAGTGTTTTGGCGGGGAAAATCAGCTGATGTGTGTGTAAAATCAGTAAAATATAAATCATTACACACTCGTTCTGGATAAACACAGCGCTAAAATTCTTTTGTGTACTATAACTTTGTTCTGTGTTCTATTTTTGATTGCATTTTTATTTGTTTGAAATTATATTTGGCGGAGTTACAGACTTTTGAAAACAGCGTCATAATTTCATATGAGGAAATTCATAAAATAAGTAATCTTTTTATTAATTTAATATCTAAAAATCGGCCCATTGGAATGAGTTTATAATTATAAAGATTTCTCGAAGGGAAGCTAAAGATTATTTCCACATACTGTTTTTTTTTTGGTTTCATATCTTGAGAATGTGTGGTAGTCAGTTTTGTGAGTTTGGCATTACAAGAACAAGCATATTGTCACCAGATTTTATAGCATTTAAATCACTGTAAACGCATTCCTGATACTCACAAATCTTAAATAAGGTAGTAAAAAAAATAACTTTTTGTAAAGCACCATCTGTTTTTTGCATTTTCATTCATTTATAATGATATGTAGCTACGTATATAAGCGTCAGAAAACATGTAAAGCTATAGATAAATTACTTCCACATACTTTGATCTATCTTTCAAGTGTTGTTAATCTTGTATTTATAATATGCATTTTTTTTTTATTGTGTGTGAGATAAGGACTGTTCCATTGGTGTTCTTTGGTAGACAATCCTGTGCACACGACGGCTGCCAAAGAATTCTAAGTAACGGTTTGTATATCTTCTTTCATTCACAGATAAAGCATTCTACATCCTGGTGTTAGACTTGATAGTCCCAAATATTCCTTTAACTTTATACATACACAAGTAAACTATACTACATAACAATAAAATGGAACATAGTGTTTTCTTCTTCTTTGATCCATAACCGCCAACCGTCAAAGCAGTCAGCGGCCATCACGCTTGGTGGCATCTTGTAGGGCAGCAACAAATTGATTCCACTTTGCTCGGTCGGCGGCCATCCTTTGTACAGTGCCCCAACTGTGGTTCATTACATAGTGTTTTGCATCATATGAATTGTGCCAGTGCACTGTGCAGAGCCTGTGGCAAGAGAGCATTAACTTCCAAAACAAAACGTTCAAATCAGAAAGCACTGAACTGTTCTAATTACGTTAATGATCTGTTCTTTGTGTTTGGAATTAACGTATCAGATGATAAACCCACAGAGCATTCGACTATATTTTGTAAGAAGTGTTACAAATACAAAACTCAAAAAGGAGGCATAATGAGAAGTGTCTTGAAACAGCCAAGTTACTATCGGAAAACAGTCAGCACATCTGGAAAGACTATGACCATAATTTAACTATAAGTGAATGTCAACTGTGCAATTATGTTGCAAAGACATCTTTTGGTGTTTTAAAAACAAAAAGCTGCTCTATCCCCTGTGATGTTCTTTCTGACCCCTCCATGTCTAGTCAGTCAGTTAGCTGTAGTCAGTCAGTTAGCAGTAGTCAGTCAGTTAGCTGTAGTCAGTCAGTTAGCTGTAGTCAGGATAGCTCTGTACAGCAGGAGAGCAAGGAGGAGAATTTGTACATTCCACTATTTCCAAAATTGAAAGACGCGCCAGCGGTATTAAAAATATAACTTCACAGTTAAAATTTATAATGGAAACTCATTTATTATAAATTTCTTCATCTGTGAATGTACAGATTCATCCTATAAAAAAAAGGAAGTGTGAATGATAATTGAGCGAAATTTTGGGGCTAGAGCAAATTATGGCAGTTGTTGCGTGAGAGTGACAGAATTAACAGAGTATGGAAATCATTTAATAGATGTATTTATTAAATACACCTTTTTATCTATTAAATTGAACATTTCGTTTTACTCATGACCATACTCATTTTTACATGACCATCGTGATGTATGATTGAGATAATTGTTAGCTCTCATGTTTTGGGGAAAATTGGGTGTGTTATTTTAAGGTAATAAATGTGGACTTGCAATTTAATGTTTCAATAATTAATGTTTGACGCATGAAACCAAAACAAAACTTTGATATCCATTTTCTGCAGGTTTTCTACTTTTGATTTCTGTAATTTGTTATGCATGTTGATTGTGACCGATTTAGTGTAAATTGCATTATAAACAAACCATAACAAAATATTTAAAAAACCCGTAAATTTTACACTATTTCAGACTATTATATCTTCTGTTCTAATTGTGATAAAATGTTTGTTCTTGTTCTAAAATTTACTCTAACATTTCTAGTCTAGCTTTATGCAAAATTAAAGCCGGTATTTATAATAATAAAGTAGCCTAAAAGCATTAATTAAGCACCATCAAAAGTAAACATCGCCACATGTTTTTTCCATTAGGAAGTTGACCACGTGACCGCTGTCAAGTGGGCTATAAATAGCGCGGTCGGGGGAAAAAGGGGAAACAACTAAAAGATCGCTGGCAAACAGCCGTGACTAGAATACACCTTGTTTTAGTTAGCTCTTCCTCAATCATAAAAACAAAGTCCTTGACAAAACTTTCATATTCCATGATTGGTTGAAGTCATGTATACATGCAACCCTACTGAGGTTTACAGGACACGTTTACCTTCAGTGTATCTAGTGCAGACAATGCTGCTTCCAAAGCTGGCAAAGCTTCAGCTAACTCTGCCTCACACTCATCCTTTAGTGCTTTAGCCACAGCTGCTGATTCATTTGCTACTGCTTCATCAGCCTTGACCTTCTTACTGGTTTCCTCCACACTGACCGATTCTTTTTCTATGACAATCATCATCTTGTCAGTCTCAGCAGCTGACACAACCAACTGGGGCTGTAACTCCTCTAGCTCAGCTTGCATGGTGGCTACCTGTATACAAAATAAGCATGCTCTTAAGGTCACAATAACTAACATTCAACAACAATCAATTAGCAAGTCAGTCACTCAGTCAATTGGTGCCCCTTTGATTCTCTCAAATGTTTGTATATCATTCGTGCATTAGCAACAGATAACATTTTTTTTCAAGTATTAAAAGAACAGTGTAGCAAAATGAAGAGTATTTTATGCAACAATTTTCTGTCATTGTAAGTAAGAAAGAGAGTTCTTCAGTGTTATATAGAACCAATCCTGACATATGGGAGTGAGTTATGGACAATTAGTAAACAAGTAGGGAAGACACTAGAGGCCACAGAGATGTGGTTTTACAGAAGAATGTTAAAAATACCATGGACAACCAAAAAGAGTAATGAGGATGTCCTGAAAGAGGTCAATGTGCAGAGAAAACTTATTTCACAAGTTAGAAAGAAGCATTTTTAAGCATGTTATGAGAAGAGGAAAGCTGGAATATACTGTAACAATAGGTAAGATTGAAAAAACAAGAGATAGCAAATACTGGACAAAGAGAACAAATACTGGACAGTTTGACATTGTGGCATCAAAAGAAGTCAACAGCAGAATTGATAAATTGTACTGGAGACAGAAAGTTGTGGAGAGACACAATCTCCTACGCCACTAGGCATGGTACTTGAAGAAGAAGAAGAAGCTATCCCATGTTCCTCTTCTTGGTTTTTAGACTGTGTTATCCTATGATCTTGGTTTTTAGACTTTGATCCCTAGTTCCCATTCTTGGTTTTTAGAGTTTGTTATCCCATGTTCTTGTTCATGGTTTTTAGACTTTGTGTTATCACAAGTCTTTGTGCTTGGTTTTTAGACCTCATGTTACCCTGTGTTTCTTGGTTTTTAGACCTCATGTTACCCTGTGTTCTTGTTCTTGGTTATTAGACACACTGCCAAACATGCCATAAAAAAGACCTCTAGATGTGACTGTTTTAGTACTCTGGAATGAGGTCACTATTTTTCACAATGTCACATGTGACCTTCTCAAAGAATATTGGAAGAAAAGGTTGAAGGTTAATGGGTCAAACAACATGACTATAAGTGACAAGAAAATATCATGAGATGTACCTAAAATAAGAAAGCCTATAGTGCCATAAAAGCATCTTCATCAATCTCTTTCAGCTCCCTAAAAGAGTATAGTTTATCCTAAAAGAGTATAGTTTATCATCACCTTTCAGCTCCCTAAGAGTATAGTTTATCATCACCTTTCAGCTCCCTAAAAGAGTATAGTTTATCCTAAAAGAGTATAGTTTATCATCACCTTTGAGCTCTCTAAAAGAGTATAGTTCATCATCACCTTTCAGCTCCCTAAAAGAGTATATTTTATCATCACCTTTCAGCTCCTAAAAGAGTATAGTTTATCATCACCTTTCAGCTCCCTAAAAGAGTATTGTTTATTATCACCTTTCAGCTCCCTAAAAGAGTATAGCTTATCCTAAAAGAGTATAGTTTATCATCACCTTTCAGCTCCCTAAAAGAGTATAGTTCATCATCACCTTTCAGCTCCCTAAAAGAGTATAGTTCATCATCACCTTTCAGCTCCTTAAAAGAGTATAGTTTATCATCACCTTGTAATGCTGTCAATAGGTTTCCTCAGTGTGTGTCCTATCCAATGCCAGCATCTTCTTCACATCTCTTGTTCTACTGGCACTTGTCTGGTTCTTGCCATTTTTTTAATCTTACCATACCATCTCCAACCACAAAAGCAAGAGACAGAAAATGTTACTGGCAACCTTCAATGTGGAAACATCACTTGATCTGACCATGTCTGATTTTCCAGTCTTACCTGTGAGGATGCAAAGGCCAGCTTTTCCAAGCCAACAATGTATCTTCGCTTTGCCTTCATTGTTTCATCTTGTTTACTTTTGAGTAGATTCTTAAATGAGTTGATCAGCTCCAGGTATGATGTTGGGGTCACATAGTTATGTCGACCCAGCTCTTCCAGAAATCTGCCAGGTCAAAATAGAAGTACATGACTCAAAGCTCATTCTATATCAATCTTTAACTCATTCTAACCCATCAGCCACATGGGACACCACATTACCCATGTAGATGTAATGATCTACCCGCGGGCCACATGGTGTGCACGCTTGATATGTTACAAATTTGAACGAAAAATTAGAAAATAAGTGGTCATAGCTTGTTCAAATCATCTAAACACTTCCTGTGGACCACGTGTTTTGAAATGATAGTGAAAGAAGTATTTTGGGGCTTAACTTTTGCATACTTTTATTAATTAATGATGTTATTTGGTAGTTTTTTTTTGCAAGTAGCCTAGTCACATATATGACAGTCATAAGCTATCAACGGATCAAGCGCGATAGAATATTTTTTAATGAGTTTTAGCGATATCAATAATAACCTATTTTTAATTCCAAGTAGGACGTTTAGCAAATTTGATATTTTTAAGTAATAAATTAATTAAATTGAATGGGACAGGACTGTGTGATATTCCAGTTCAGCAATTTGTGTCTTCACAAAAAAACCCATAAAAATTAGAATTTTCATTTGTTTGTGGTCAAATTTATTGGATTAATTTTCAGCTGGATATATGTTTTGATTCCTGGGATTTTACCGCCAAGGAATTAAGTAGAGCTGGAATATTTACATGTAAGTGTACAATTTTGATTAATTTTTTATGGTTTTTATACTTCACAAAATACCAACGGGCTGATCACCCGTTTGCCAGTCACTTCGATTACGGAAACGACAGCAAATGGATTGATTTGCCGTTGCCCTAAAGACGCCAATAGGCGTGATGGGAAACAATGGCAAAGAAAACCTATCTGCTGTTGCCCTAAGATGCCACTAGGCGTAATGGCCACTGACTGCTTTGACGGTCGGTGGCTAAGGACGGAAGAAGAAGAAGAAGAAGATACTTCACAAGACAACAAACAATTATTACATCACATTAGAACTCTTAGTTAACTTTTCAGCCAATTTCCTAAAATTTGATGCATAATACATATATCTGCCGAATTAATAAAGGCTGAAGGCAAAAACAAAAATCAGAAGGGTCACTATAAGAGATTTGTTGTTCGCTGATGATGCTGCAGTCATCACTCAAAGCCAACAGGAGCTTCAGAGCTTGATGAATCGCTTCACTAAAGCATGCAAGGACTTTGGCCTCACAATAAGTCTAAAGAAAACGAATGTGCTGAGTCAGGATGTGGGTGCTGCACCAGTTATCACTATCGATAACTATGAATTGGCAGTGGTGTACCACTTCACATACCTAGGGTCTACCATCAATGACAAACTCTCACTGGATACAGAAATCGACAGCCGCATTGGCAAAGCTGCAGCTACCTTTGCCCGCCTCACATCGCGTGTTTGGGGAAACTCTAAACTCACAATGAAGACCAAAGCTGCGGTATATAATGCCTGCAGCACCAGCACACTCCTATATGGCAGCGAGACCTGGACGACCTATGCTAAGCAAGAAAGAAGGCTCAATACCTTCCATTTGCGGTGTCTACGCCGCATCCTCGGCATCTCGTGGAAAGATAAAGTGACAAATGCCGAGGTGTTGTCACGTGCTGGCCTTCAAAGTATGTATACGCTTCTTAGACAGCGCAGACTTCGCTGGCTTGGCCATGTTTGCCGCATGGAAGATGGTCGCATCCCAAAAGATATCTTCTACGGACAATTAGCAGATGGCAAGAGAACAGTTGGGCGACCACAGCTGAGGTTCAAAGATGTGTGCAAGAGAGATATGAGGGCACTGGACATGGATCCAGCAACATGGGAGGATGAAGCTGCCGATCGCACTAAATGGCGATGCTATTTACGGCGCCACCTCAGATTGGGCGAAGAGAGGCTCACACAAGAAGCAGAGGTGAGGAGAAAACGTCGAAAGGAACACCAGGAAAATAAGCAGCTGAGGGCTGTCACCTCAGGGGCGCATTCCCATAGTCAGTTATGACTGAAGGGGCTATTATTATTATTACTATTATTATTATAATATATATATATATATATATATATATATATATATATATATATATATATATATATATATATATATATATATATATATATATATATATATATATATATATATATATATATATATATGTGTGTCTACTGCCTCTTTTTAAAACATTACTTGCAGAAAAATAATGCCTCCATTTTGGGGCCTGAATAAAACCAGAAAACTGCCTGGGTTAAAATGAGTTGGACAGGATATAACTCTAAACTTTCTTATTATGCTAGTTTAGTTTAAATTGTGATAAAATCTCAAAACATCAATAACATATTGACATAACAAGACACTGATGATACAAGAAAGGTTCCTCAAAGACCTTTGCAACTGTGAAAAGATATTAATAATAAATAATAAATTCTTTAAGCACCAAACACGGCGCATAAGGCAGAAACCAGTGCTCTCCAGGTTGTTCGTTGTGACGCCACTCCTCTTAGCTCTTGCACATTGTTTAATCCCAACGTTCTTCCTTCTCTTATTATTGTTCTTCTGAGTGTTTCTTTTGGTCTTCCTTTTTTCCTCTTACCCTCAGGAACCCAAGTGAGTGCCTGCAATGGTATTCTTTTGTTTTGCATTCGTAGGACATGACCGATATATGACCATCGTCTTTTCCTTATATAGTTGGAGACATATTTCTGCCTAGAGTCTTCTCTTATTTGTCGATTAGTCTTGAATTCTTTCCAACTGATGTTCATGAGTTTTCTAAGACATTTGTTCTCGAATGTATTCAGCTTGTTCTCCAATGATTTTGTTATTTTCCAACTCTCACAGCCGTATGTTAACACTGAGATAACATTTGAATTAAACAGACGAAGCTTGGTATGTATATTCAATGATCGTAATTTCCAAATGTTAGATAATCTATTGAAGGCGCTAGCTGCCAAAGCAATTCTAGTATGAATTTCTCTTGTTGTGTCACCATCCTGAGTCATTTTACTGCCTAAATAATTGAAACTTTCTGTAGTTTTTACCCGTTCAGGATGATATTAAAGAAAAGATATTACAATAGGAAAATTGATTGACATGTTATACATGTTTCAAGACAGTGTGCTGAAATCATAAAGTCAGAGAAAATCAGTTTTAACATTTGACGTCACACTATTGTTTTTGTACAAGCCACTCCTTTCAAATGTGTATATAATGTATCTTCTTCTTCAAGTACCATATCTGGTGGTGTAAACCATCAAGTCCTCCACAAATTCCTATATTTAAAATCATCTTTGACTAATGTAATTTACATTGTTTCTTCTTCTTTTTCGTTCGCCCTTAGATTTCTACATTCATCATCATCATCTCAGCCCGTAACCCGTCATGGGTCGTAGGGGTGCCATGGTGGAAGCATCAGCAGACAGGGTCCTCCACTGCTCTCTATCCTCAGCAATGCGTACAAGTGTGGAAAAACCGTGTCCTGCCCATTCTTTGATGTTATCAGCCCAGGATTTTCTCTGCCTTCCTCTTCTCCGTTTACCTTCAACTGTTCCCTGAAGGATCGTTTTCGAAAGGGAGTCATGACGAGTTACATGCCCAAACCAGGCAAGCTTTCGACGTTTCACTAATGACAAAAGTGGTTCTTGGTGGCCTGCATAGGTGTTTATCTTCTCTCTAACATAGACATTTGTTTTGTGCTCTTTATAGCAAATGCGCAAAATTCTTCTATAACATTTATGCTCGAAAGCCTGAATCCTTCGCTCCGTATCTGCAGTGAGTGTCCAGCCCTCACACCCATACAAGAGAATAGATAATACAAGTGATTTGTATAATTTGATCTTCACAGGAAAACTGATGTTACTTTTCCAGATCACATTCAACCTTGTCATGGCAGCTGAGGCCATCTCTCATTCATGACTAATAAAGGCAGTAGTCAGCTCAAGGTTCCTGACACTTCCAAACAGTTTTTCCTTAACTCTTTCATTCCAGAGTTATTTTGCACGCTGTGCCAGACTTTTTTTGTGGGCAGAATTTTATAGAGTGAAGTGTTCATCTTTCAGTCTAAATTTGTTTGTGAATTTTCCTTTGAACATGTACTTATTATATACCAAACTGTAGGGAAATGGATAGAGAATTCAAATATATAATGTCTGTGGTAGTATTAACACAAGTATGTTCGGTATAATTTAATCATTTTGCATGTAAAATTGAAAAACGCTAAAAAGTTGACTGTAGAATACGATCTTACCAAAGACAAATTACTGTCGTAGACAATAAAACTTTCTTTTTAGTCTTCAAACGTCAAGTTAATCCATATTCAAAGTAAAAAAAACATGCTTATGGCCAAAATTAGTAGATTTAGTGTTATTCGCACCAGTTTGTCCGTGGTTCTTTGTAAGAAAAAAATAAATTATGCAATCGTGCATTACGTAATTTTCAAACAAATAAATAAGAATAACGTCATATAAATACTTTTTTACTCTTGTTTAATGTTTTAATAGTATCCCTAGCTTCATCTTCTACCAAGAACTAGTGATTAGATGTTACGGTAGGTCTAGTTTTGTTGCTTTTTGATCGGCCAGAATATGACTACGCCCACTCATCAACTAAATCTAGTGTGTCTAGCTTTTCTGCACATATTCCGTATTTTGACAACAAACTGTGACTACCAAACAATCATCATCAATGTCAGCAATGTTTCAAAGTAGTTTGACACAATTATTTGCTTAGGAGACTTAGAAAATGTAAATATAAAGCGTGACATATTTCTCTAGCAAAAACAACGAAAAACGTAAACACGCGAATCTTCACAAAAATTGTGATAATAACATCAAAACACGCACATGTGCTGATTAACTAAAGTCAAATTAGTTGTTTAAATAGTAGCGGAAGTCATTCTACGAGTTTTAATATATGAACTGCATTAAGCGGACGATTTTTAGGGTTTATTCATGATAAACTAAAAACCACGCTCTGAGCGTTGCTGGGGCACGGCGTGTTGAATTTTGCAACGCTCAGAGCGTTGCTGTGGAGTCAAAGAGTTAAGAAAGTGGGTTGTTGCCATATGCTACACCGTTCACTGTTGTAAGTTGTGCAGGACTGGAGCAGATGTTCGGCTGTCATAGGGCTGGTGCCACAGGAGCAGAGATCTGTTGGACAAATCCTGTACTTGTACTTGTTATAGATGGTACACCGATACCTCGACTTTCGTCGCTTCGACTTTCGTCGCTTCGCTCTTTCGTCGGTTTTCAATTCTAACCACGTTTTCAAATTTCGTCGCTCACTTCGCTCTTTCGTCGCATTTGGTCACAACTGCACGTCATCTTGATTCTTTCGTCGTTCAGTCTTTGAACAGAAATCGTTCGGTGTGCACTGTTTTTTTTTAAGTTGTCCGCATTGAATCTCTTATATTTGTCATTAAACATATTAATACTACTTATTTTTGTGATTAAAATAACAAAACTATTCATACTATATTATTTTTGTGCTTATACTGTAAACAGTTCATAGTTATTTTAGTGATAACAGTCTAATGACAGTGTTCATATCGTGATTATAAGACACGTGTACAGTTTTCATACTGTACTTTTTTGTGTGATTAGGCCTTATACAGTACTACTTATTTTTGTGCTTTAATATATTCATAATGGGTCCTAAGTGTAGTGATAAAGTTAAAAGAACCCATAAGGTTCTCAATTTGCAAGAAAAGCTTAAGCTAATCAAGCTTAATGAACAAGGCATCTTAAATGCTGAAATAGGCCGCAGGCTACGTGTACCAAGCACTACAGTTAGCACAATTGTAAAGAACAGAGTTAAAGTGTTAGAGGAAATTAAAAACGCTACGCCAGTGCATACCAAACTTATTAGAAAGAGGCACAATTTAATTGGTGAGATGGAGAAAGTGTTAAATGTGTGGATTGAAGACCAAGTCAGCCACAACATTCCTCTAAGCCAAGATCTTATCCAGGCTAAAGCACAAACTTTATTTAATGCAATGAAGGCTGAACAAGGAGAGACATCAGCTGAAGAGACATTTGGAGCTAGCAGAGGCTTGTTTGAGAAATTTAAGAAAAGGTCAAATTTGCATAATATAGCAGTGAAGGGAGAATCAGCTACCGCAGATACTGCAGCTGCGGGAGCTTTTCAAGTGAAGCTTGAAAAAATTATAGAAGAAGTTGGCTACACAAAGCAGCAGATCTTCAACATAGAATAAATTTCGACAGAAGTTCAAAAGTAAATAGTGGGCTAGAACACCAAATAGCCTGTTACAGAGAACTTCTTAGGGAAAGGAAGAAGACATCAATGAGGTAAACGTCTTTGCTCTCCTTTTTCAAGACGCAACCGCCACAACCAATTTCAGTCGCCCCTCCCTCTAACCCTTCAGATTCCGAGCCATCAACATCAGCCCCAGCCCCAGTTAGATCTCCTTCAAAGTGCCCTTCTCCTAAAAGAATTAGATTGAAATCCTCCAGTTCTGAAGATGAGCCTCCTCAATTTTCTCCATCTGGTTTTCTATGTCTAGAATCCCCCTAAATTACCAACATTCAAAACTGTACATACTGTATATATTCATTGTCTACTTGCTCAAGAATGATTTTAAGGTAAGATGCTATTTACGTATTTTTTACTGTATTTTCTTTACTCTTATGTTTATTTCTGTTTATCTAGGTGTTGCACGCATTCACAAGTGTTATATAGTTATTTATTTACGTTTTTTGGCGGCCCTAATGCATTGGTAAGCTAAATAAAGGCTATGCTTTGACTTTCGTCGATTTTCGACTTTCGTCATAGCTCTGGTCCCTAACCTGTCGAAAGAGTGAGGTATTGGTGTACCTCTACCTATTGTGACCAGTATGTAAACGGAAAATGATGACCTGGTCTCGCCTAGATAGCTGGTGATAGGTATCATCTTTAATGCGACCTGAGTATTCTCTGTCCCATTTGGACTTGAATATGGCTTTTATAGTTATTTTGGCCATTTCATAAGTTGCCTCTATATCGTTATGTTGCAGGGTTCCTCCTTCTTTAGCTAGTTTATACTAGCCTGTTTATTCTCTTGCACATGGGGTGTCCTTGGAGTATTTGATAGCAGAGAATCTGAAGTTGAATCAAATACATCATTTTTTTCTTTTCGCTCCCTCTGGAGCATGGAGCCCCAATGCAGCAGGTTTCCTAGCAAGAGGCGCGTGCAATAAGCATTCACATGAGATAGGATGTTGCTTCCACTTCCTACTTAATTCCTCATTCTGTCTCTTAACTCTTTGACTCCGTAACAACACACACACCGTTGGTCAGATTTGATGCCCATGCCAGAACAATGCTCAGAGCGTTGTTTTTAGTTTGTCATGAACAAATTCAAAAAATCAATTGTTTAATGCAGTTTATATTTTAAAACACGTAAAATGGCTTCCGTTACTATTTAAACAACTAATCTGAATGTAGTAAAGCAGCACTTGTGCGTGTTTTGATGTTATTATTACAATTTGTGTGACGATTTGTGTTAGAGTTTTTCGTGCAGAATGGGAGAAGATCGGCTACCACGACAAGCATGGGAAACAAAGAGCCAGGGATCCAGACCTCCAGGACGACCCAGAGTCCGCTGGGAGGACAACATTAGACAATCTTTGAAGGACCGAGGACTAGAATGGAACCAGGCCAGGAAGAAGACAGCTGATAGAATAGTCTGGCGCTCTCTCTTCCAAACCTCTACACCTCACGGTAGAAGGGGAACGACTAAGTAAGTAAGTAAGTATGTTACAGAAACAAGATGACAAACTAAAGATGAGCCAACCTCACTGTGATACTGTACTGTAATTTATTTTTTCAACAGGCCCCAGGTTTCTTCTCCTTGAGCTATTTACGTTTTTTCAGGAGGGGATTACGGTGGTATTTTATCTAATCCGCCCCATGTTTCTTCTCTATGAATAGTAGTGGAGTTTAGTCTTTTTTTTGTAGGGATTTAATTGCGGTTTTTTTCCAATAGGGATTACTGTAGTTTAAGTACAGAGTTGCACCAGTGCTTTTCTCTGTAGTATTTTGTTCTAGTAGTCATATTTCCTTTGTAATATAATTGCGGTCATTTTTGGTTAGTAAGCAGTAGAGGCGTGAAGCAATTCTATACTCCAGCACATTCTATGTTCAAACGGGGGATGGGGGTAGTGACCTCTACCCATGAAGGTAAAACTGGCGCTTCAACGAATCAGAGTTAATTTTTGCTCACGCGGCCGCTGTAACATGACGTAATTTGTGGACGTGCTAACAGTAATAATATGAGTCAGAGTTGTTTACAATTTTGATTGGCCGGGGTCAAACTTTATTGAAATGCAGCGCGATCATTTGTCTTAGAACAAAGCCATGCGATGACGTATTGGCGTGGGCGCTGGCCTCATTTTCTTGTAATAAATAATAGAGTAATTGATTAGCGGGGTCTATTGGTCTCCAGAAAATTTCAGCCATGAATTCAAGCCACGCTCGCTTGCTCTTAATTGGGAAATTCGACTGGGTAAGCCATAACTTAGAGTTCGGTTTATATAATTAATCTTAGCCCGGATAACGTAAGTTTCTTCAGGAAGTTTTAATGTATTTCTTAAAAACAGTTGTGCCATCAATCACTATCTTAAAATAATACTCGTAGTGCGCCTATATAGTTTCTGGAAATGAGTAGCCTTATCTCCGATTTGTGTCTAGGCTTTTGAGATATTCATGGTGTAAGGTTAAGCGCTAAGATAAACCGGCGCTCAGCAATATGTAGAAGTTAGTTGTGACAAACACAATTTAATTCTGTAAGTTACAATATATATATACAGGAGCGCATGTACTTCATTTCATTTCATTGAGTATTTGATTCTGATAATTTACGAGGGTATACACTCGAGCTTAGTGGTGTAATTGTTGCTAGCGGGCTATACTGATAATGTAGTGGGATGAAATAGAAAGTGAGGGGTGTATTTTATATTTCTGAGACGGGATTTCATTTTCCCTAGAAAGAGATATATATATATCTCTCTATATAAATAGTGGTGTAATTAATTTTACCGAGTTGGTGGAGCAGAGGGGGTATATATATATATATATATATACATAGATAACCTCGCTTGATTATAAGATTTGCGGTGTAAACTATGATACGTATTGGGTGTACAATTATTTTATCGGGCATTTATTCATGTGTACATTATTTTAATTGTGCCTTAAAGTGTTGTGTAATCAGGAGGGATGTAATTAATTTTACGGAACGGGAATTTAATGATTCATAGAGTAGGTCTAATTTTATTGTGTGTTAATCATTGAATCATCAAGGGTCAGTGTAAAAGTAGCCCAAAGTATTACGGACAGGAGGGTCCCTCAAAGTTGAATTGTTTTGATACCTGGGCAGCCATGCATAACAAAAGATTTAGGTCAGCCGGTATGGGAGTTGATTACCAGACCGATGGTTACGTTGATATGGGATAGAGAGGGGAATGCGGGGTAGTTGACCCGGGGGTTGGTAATGTTTATGTATCGCTTGTGAGACAATAGAGCAGGGGAGCTGTATTGATCTAAGGGATAGACAGGGATATATTACGGGGAGTTAGATGTTAAAGATGTGTAAATTTTGATGTGTGGTACATATGGTGTATTATTTGTCTACAGCAGTTCACGGTTCAAAAGGTGGGTTGAAACAGGCCCTTACAAGATTACCAATGGCAAATCTATCATCTCAGGAGCCGAGTGTTCGAGATATAGCCAGTGGTGAAAGAACCGAGAAGTTCCCTTGCAGTGAAGAGAGAAATCTTCAGCGGGAAACTGGTTCTAGACATCAGGAGCTCTAAGCTCACTTAAGCATGTCAGATAGGCGCATCTCCTAGTGCTCATCAGAATGCCATAATAACGCCTAGAAATCTAATTTCCGCCCTTTGGCTATCACTTATGGTGGTAGAGAACCAGACCCGTTATCAGTACAATGGAAAAGAGAGTGCAAAAACCTACTTTTCCCAACCAGCCATGCATCAGATCCTCAGAAGATGACAGCCGCGTCAGAGAGTCATTGAGTCTAAAGCCCAAGTCATCAACAGCGAAAACTAGTGGAGGGAGACAGGGTTACAATTCCTTCGGAAGGCTTTAGAGTGGAGAGACAGAAGTGTTAAATAGTTAGGAAAATCAGAGCAGAGAACAGCTTCTGAGGTTTAGTGACGAAGTTAGTTCGTGGAGCAGTATGAGTGATGTGCAGTGTCTGATCTAAAAAAAAGTCATGCAGAGGCTGTGTAAACCATAGTTAGGTCTACAGCTGGACAGTAGTGTTAGAGTAATAATTAATATTAGCTAGGTAGTGGTGGCTCGAAATCCGAGACCCCACCAAGTTCAGTGTGGGTTTGTTTAATCGTTAATTCTTTTTCCCATACAGGTTGACACTCGTGGGTGAAGGGTTGGGATTGATTTTTAAAAATCAATTTAATTGTTCGGGACCTCAAGACGCAGCAACAGAGACCGCAGTCAGCGACTCATAGCTTGACTGCCTGCGTCAGGACCAGCGAACCAGAGCTGGTCAAGACCGTGCTCCACCTCCACGTGGTGGTCCTGGAAACAGTCTGCAGCAGTGCAGGCTGGCTGAGCGAGCACGGATCGCAATGGGAAGGCAAACCCGGTCCTAAAAAATGCCGTGCAGAAGTCGGATGTGTCGACCGAAAGGTGCAGATATCACAGCTACGTTGTAAACAGACACAACGCAACCACCGTCCTTTTCAGGGCGAACGAAGAAGAAGAAGAATTTAATTGTTCTTGTTCTTTTCAGGTGTGCGAACACGCACTTTATTTATTTTTAGTATGTTATCTGAATTTTTTTGTGTAAATAAAACTATTTAAACTTTAGTCTGGATCAGTCACTTACTTTAACTATCCTGTACGTATATATATATATATATATATATATATATATATATATATATATATATATATATATATATATATATATATATATATATATATATATATATATATATATATATATATATATACAGTTGACATTCAAAAATCCGGCCATCGATAATCCGGTTCCTTCAGATTTCTGGCATGGATTTCGGAGCGCATTTTTAAATTTACCGCGTTGGCGCGCCACTGTTTTCTGGAGCAGTTTATGTTTTGATGCAGCTGTTGGGTCTTGCTTGCACGTGTTAACAGGCATTCCTGCTTATTCCTTCTCATTTTATCATTTATTTGCTGCTGTTTAGCCCCATTATGGATTCAGCAAATAAAAGAAGTGGTGTAAAACGTAAACATCGTGCATTGTCGATCGCAGATAAAGTGTACAGGTAGTCATTTTCTGTTAAATATATACAGAATATATAACCATAAAAAATCCGGCATTTTAAAAAATCCGGCACTCCTCAGGTCCGGAGGTTGCCGGATTTTTGAATGTCTACTGTATATATATATATATTGTCTGTATAGTGTGTCTGTGGTATTTAGTTAAACCTTATCTCCTTAGGGTAGTAAGAGGTCGTGCGGCTATAGCTATCTTATACGTCACAAGTGGCAAGGGAGAGTCAATCTAGGTTCTCGCCCCTTGACGCCAATAGCCTCACCTTTCCACAGTCACTGTCATTTTCATCAAAAATCTATCTTCTTAGACTTTCTTCCCACTAGTGTCTTGTCTCTATATTTAGGCAACCTCTAGTCTTAAATCCACTTCGTGACACTCACTGAGAGATCACTCATTCTATGGTGGAATTATTTGAAAATGTATGTTACAGAAACAAGATACAGACAAACTAAACATGAGCCAACCTCACTGACAGATCCCTCATACTCTGGTGGAAATATTTGCAGATGAACACCACAGATTCTTTCTCTTGTGCTTCCATCTCAGAAGACTCTAGAAACTCGTAAGCAACTCTTTCCAGGGCATCTTCAGGCCAGGCCTAGAGTAATATAAAAATGTAACAAAATAGAACAGCCTCAAACATTATTTAATGTTTAAAATTAATAAAATACATACACATATATATCTAAGAGATCTCATTAATAACTCTCTAAAGTCACAGGTCAACGAGCAACTAAATTATGGATAATTTTAATGATCCCAAATATTAAGACTGTTTGTCAAATAAAAACAAAGGAAGAAATTAAAAATTTGTTCTACAAATCACTGATGGGAATTTAACTGAATGTAGATGCATTTGGCGTAATTACATAAAAACTTTAAACATGTGCTCTAACCTGAAACCAGTCTATAGTGCAGCAGTTGATCAGTGAAGGAAACTGTCTCAGACGATTGCGAAATGCTTCCCCAATGGGGCTGAAAGCAATGATTATGTGCAGCTTGGCTCGGCTCTGACTCACAAAAAATGCAAATAGAGCCAGGGGGCTTAGTTCTGCATTCTTGTCACCAGCTGCTTTAGCAGCAGTAACTCTGACAGCCTGATGTGAACAAGAAAATGGAGACACATTTTTTAATTACAGATGTCCCATGAACTGCAAGAATTTTTTAAAACAGAAATCGTTGTAAAAGATGAATTTTTATGCTCTGCTTTTGTGAAAAAAAATGAACTTGCACATGCGCAAAATGAGGTCAAAATAAGTAAATGATTTTTGTAATGCAAACAAAGTGTTTTAAATTCAAAATCTGCAATTGTTGCTTTGGTAAATGACAAACCTCTTCTGAGTTAATTGTTGGTATAAGGACATACCTCCATAATCTCTGCTTTTTCATCTGAAGCAAAAAGATTGGGTACTTCCCCAGAGTTCAGCAGGGCATCAATGTCTTCAAGGAAGCGTTCACTTTTTATTTGACTGTCAGTGATTAGAAATGTTGTGGCTATTCCTTTCCCACCTGCTTGTTTCAGCACTGACTGAAAAAGGGATGTAATCAAATCAGCATGTTACCATAAAGAAATTTATTTGATTTCTAAGAACAAAAGGCTGTGAGTACACCTAAAGGACATTTACATCAGGTATATAAGCTTATGGGAGAACAGGTCCTGGAGCAGGTTGATCACTTTAAATACCTTGGAGCGGTCATAGACCGGAAGGGAGGCATCAAAGAAGAGTATGCTACCCGAAGAGCTGGGAGACTTTTTCAAGCCATAAATCGAGGATTCCTCAGCAAAAGAGAAACTGGTAAGAAGACAAAGATGGCTGTATACCACTCCATCTTCTTCTTCCTTGTTCGTCCTGAAAAGGACGTTGGTTGCGTTGCATCTGTTTACACCGGAGCTGCAATATCTGTGCCTTTCGGCCAACACATCCGACTTCAGCATGGCATTTTTTGGGACTGGGTTTGCCTTCCCTCTTCGACCCCTACTCTCTCAGCCAGACTGCAGTGATGCAGCCTGTTTCCAGGACCACCATGTGGAGGTGGAGTAGGGTCTTGGTCAGCTCTGGTTTGCTGACCCTGATGCAAGCAATCAAGCTATGGGTCGCTGACTGCATTCTCTATTGCTGCATCTTTGGGTCCCCCACTCCATCTATGTCCCAGTCTTGATGTATGGATGCAAGTCATGGGCAATGACTACAACCCACAAAAGCCAGATCCAAACCTCAGAAATGAGGTATCTGAGGAAGGTGGTTGAAGTAACAAGAAGAGACATGGTCCGCAACCAGATGATACGTCAAGGCCTAAAAACCCAACCCCTGTAGACCCAAGTAGAACAGTTCCAACTGAGATGGTTTGGCCATGTCTGCAAAATGGGAGAAGATCGGCTACCACGACAAGCATGGGAAACTAAGAGCCAGGGATCCAGACCTCCAGGACGACCCAAAGTCCGCTGGGAGGACAACATTAGATAATCTTTGAAGGACCAAGGACTAGAATGGAACCAAGCCAGGAGGAAGACAGCCGATAGAATAGTATGGCGCTCTCTCTTACAAACCTCTACACCTCACGGTAGAAGAGGAATGAATAAGTAAGTAAGTAATATAAGCTTAAATGAAACTAAAGATGGGACTGTATTAGAAAAACAAACTTTGTCTTAACTACATTTGTAATGAAGTTAATCAAAGGTGAAATTTTAACTACTCATGTTTTTGTAATCACATATTCAGAAATGTTGTGTTACAAAAAGCCAATTAAAATCATAATCTCTCCTCTTCTTTGCCTGTGAAACATGGAGTTCCAATTGCTACTCTTATTGCCATTTATGTAACAACTATATTTTTGGGCTTGGGTTGTTGGCTCTAATCTAGCCCACTAATCTGGGTGACTCTAATCTAGCCCACTAATGTGGGTGAAAAGTATTTTATACAACTCTTTATTAACGGAAGTATGAAAGAGAGTTCTTCATTATTACATAGAACCAATCCTGACATACAGAAGTGAGACAGGGACAATTAATAAACAAGTAGAAGAAGCACTAGAGGCCACACTGGTGTGGTTTTACAGAAGAATGTTCAATATACTATTGAGAGCAAACAAAATAATAATGAGGACATGATGAAAGTTGCCAATGCACAAAAGAAGCTTATTCCTCATGTAAGAAAGAGGCAATCCACTTTCTTTGGGCATGTTATGAGAAGAAGAAAGCTGGAGTGTATCGTGACAACAGGAAAGATTGAAGGTAAAAAGAAAGAAGATGACAAAGAGCGGAGATACTGGACAGTTTGACATCGTGGCATGGAAACAAGTCAACAACAGAACTGATAAACAGTACTGGAGACAGGAAGTTGTGGAGAGACATGATTACCTCTGCCACCAGGCATGGTACTTGAAGAAGAAGAATATGGATCACCAGTGTACTTTTCTAGTCTGGTCTTTTCCTCATTAACCCATTTTGATTAGCTGAACCTGCCAACAGCCAAAGTCATTTGC
The DNA here is from genome assembly GCA_024509875.1 of Oreohelix idahoensis. NCBI lineage: Eukaryota > Metazoa > Mollusca > Gastropoda > Stylommatophora > Oreohelicidae > Oreohelix > Oreohelix idahoensis. The sequence continues at coordinate 519,159 of JAMPIV010010565.1, forward strand.
TGCCATTGCTTATGGGACTGATAAGAAATACAAGCTGTCCAACCACTTCAAACACAGGATGGAACATTTGAAATGAAGCAAGTAAAATGTAAGAAACAATACAATTATTATGTCATAACATCATTTTCTTACTGTCCACACTAAAACACTAACCTTAATGTCTTCTCTCCACTCTGTTAAACCATAATTTTTTGAGATCTCTGGCTGGAACAATTTATATCCAGCCATAAATGATGCCAGGCGTGTTAAAGATTGACGACCACTACCGCCTACTCCTACAAGAAGGCCATTACCACCTGGCTGGCGTAAAATTCGGCATATACGAGACAAATGCTCTAGTACATATCTGCAAAATATAAAAATAATGAACAAGTACTGTACAATCTTTCACAATTTTCTAACGATTTACCAGGTAAAATGGACATACATTTATGTAAAATGGACATATATTTATGTAAAATGGACAGTCTGTCATTTGCAATAGGGAAAAATTGAGGGAAGAAAGAAAGAAGATTAGATCAAAGAGAAAATATGATGGACGGTCTGTCACTGTGCCAAAGGAAAGAGATCACTAAAAGAGTTCATGAAAAACAACAACAATTGAGATATGTGGAGAGACATGACCACCAAAGCCTCATGGCTTGCACTTCTTGTTTCACCTCTTATGAACCTTGCAGCCACCACCATAAATGATCCAGACATGACCACCAAAGCCTCATGGCTTGCACTTCTTGTTTCACCTCTTATGAAGCTTGCAGCCACCACCATAAATGATCCAGTCATGACCACCAAAGCCTCATGGCTTGCACTTCTTGTTTCACCTCTTATGAAGCTTGCAGCCACCACCATAAATGATCCAGTTATGACCACCAAAGCCTCATGGCTTGCACTTCTTGTTTCACCTCTTATGAAGCTTGCAGCCACCACCATAAATGATCCAGTCATGACCACCAAAGCCTCATGGCTTGCACTTCTTGTTTCACCTCTTATGAAGCTTGCAGCCACCACCATAAATGATCCAGTTATGACCACCAAAGCCTCATGGCTTGCACTTCTTGTTTCACCTCTTATGAAGCTTGCAGCCACCACCATAAATGATCCAGTCATGACCACCAAAGCCTCATGGCTTGCACTTCTTGTTTCACCTCTTATGAAGCTTGCAGCCACCACCATAAATGATCCAGTTATGACCACCAAAGCCTCATGGCTTGCACTTCTTGTTTCACCTCTTATGAACCTTGCAGCCACCACCATAAATGATCCAGTCATGACCACCAAAGCCTCATGGCTTGCACTTCTTGTTTCACCTCTTATGAAGCTTGCAGCCACCACTATAAATGATCCCCTTAAGCAAGTCTACATCAAAAACACACTCTTACAGCACTGGTTTCTATTGCAATTTATTTGACATGTGTGGTTGCTAGCCCCACACTTAACCTCACATTAGTTGCCTTTAACAATATGCCTGTGGGAGCAGTAGTCCCTGCCTTTCTTTGTCTCTACAGAGACCCCTTGGAGCCACATAGTGGGGGGTGGGGCCATGTGTTTCTTATTACCCTTTAGCACGCTGCATAAAAATTCAGAAAATTTGCCCTGCCACTGCATTCTTTTTCACAACGCCCCATTTTTATAGTGGGTGACTATTAAATTCTATAGTTTTTTTGTTTTTTGGTCAATTGCTATCATTTTTGGACTGTATAGAAATGAATGAATGATAAATCTGATGATGTAAATTTTGTTTGTGTACATGTTAGATGAGATAGGGGGAGCCGCGCTAGCGTAGTGGTTGCAACACCGCTCTGGCGACCGGGTGATGCAGGATCAAACCCGGGCGACGGCATTTGAGGATTTTTCGTAGACCGGGATTTGGACTGGATTAACTCGAGACCTTGCGAGGACATTTGAAAAAGTGTCGTCGACCAGGTATTGGCGGCTCCTGAGCCGACCCAGCTCTAATGGGTACCGGTACCTCCGAAATCGGCGAGTATCTGCCTGAATGGCGAGGGACACCTGTCTCTGTACAAGAAAAAAGGGATACTCACGTAAAATCAATGTCAGGTTAGAAATTAATAATAACCTGAGATTTCGCCTCGAGTATTAGCGGGCGTACGAAAAAAAAAAAAAAAAAAAGATGAGATAGGAAGAGAGGAAAGGAAAGATGAAAAAAACGAAAAAAAAATAAAAAAATTTTTTTATTTTATTTTAAAATTTAAAAAAAATGACCAACAAACGAAGAGTCCATATCCCTTGCATCTCAATGAAAGTCATTTGACCAATAGACCAATACAAATCAAATGACGATCTTTTCGTTACACCCATCATCAGTAGCAAAGCAACAAACGCTCTCGTCAGCAGTGACATTCGGCCGTAATCCTAAACCTTTCCGATATTCCTAATCCTAACCCCTAAAATTATACATACTAGCAATACCATTCTACTTTCGTTTCCATCTCGGCCATCAAACATATTCTGAGAACCGATATCAGCGCTTATAAAGACAAAAATCTCATCCCCACCGCATGGCGTCAGAATCCAATAAAATTAGAGCAAAAATGGCCGCATGTTCGATGCCGATTCATTTCGATTTAAAAAATTCACAGAAAATAAACGCGAATACATCCACTACTAAAAAAAAATTGGAAACGGAAGCTAACTCTCTCCCAGATAAGTTTAAAACTTAACATCCGGGGGTGATATCACGTGTACACACATCCTATAGCTTGAAAACGAAGATCTCCGCAGGCGACACATGTCGCCTCAAGCAGTGAGGACATAGGTTATGTTCGGCGACACATGTCGCCCGCAGCGTGCTAAAGGTTACTTGAAACTAAAACTGATATAACTTGTAATCAAAAGAACAGTGAAATGTTTACCTAAATATAACCAAGTTCATCGCCGTTTTGTTAATCTGATTATAATCTTCAAGGCAGATAAGGGCAACTTTATTAAATGATTCAATTGACTCAACTTCCTTGTAGTTCCTCATGTCTGGAGGGAGGTCTGGATCCATGAAGTCTCCAAACATAAGATTGTTCAGAGTGCTCTGTTTGAACTGCAATGGAAATGTCAGTTGAAAGTTATCTTTAACTGAATCAAAATCCCACAGTAACGAACGTTTAGTCACAATAAGTCTCACACACACACACAATGAAATTTAACTTACAACATGAACCATTCGGACACAACTTTCATTGTTGGTAAAAACATAAAGCATCAACATTCATTCACATCAAGAATTAATAGTAACCCTAAGTCTGAAGACAACCAACTTTCACTGATGGTAAAAACATAAAGCATCAACATTCATTCACATCAAGAATCAATAATAACCCTAAGTCTGAAGACATCCAACTTTCATTGATGGTAACAACATAAAGCATCAACATTCATTCACATCAAGAATCAATAATAACCCTAAGTCTGAAGACAACCAACTTTCATTGATGGTAACAACATAAAGCATCAACATTCATTCACATCAAGAATCAATAATAACCAACTTCCATTCACAACAAGAATACAAAAATGACCTTTAACACATTAACTACCGCAAGCCGCTGTCAGCGGCTCACAAAATAAACACATTTGGACCGCAAGCTGCTCAGAGCGCCTATCTAATTTTAGTGATAAAACGAATGAAAAATGTACGGAAACACTATCTGATCTGGTTCGAGATTTTAAGTTGCCACCGGAAAACAAATTCCCAAAGCATGGTTGTTGGAGAACGCTGGAAAATTGATATTATGTTCATATTTTTCAGCGTTTTGGGTTAGTTACCAAATTGTGCAAGACTGTTTACCGTGGCAACTAGTGATAGGACTACAAAAAATGCGTGTACATCTCGTCTAACGGCTGAATAGGATTGAAACGTGTCAACAATTGACTGATAGATCTAGCGACGAGGACAAGAGTGAAAACGGTGTGCACATTGATTGAAACTGTGATTTTGATAGAGATGGGGCGCAAGCAGTTATAATTGTGAAAATATTGCAAGTCCTCGGCCATCGGAGGGTCGTTAAATAGCAAAATTTTCTATTAGAGTTACAATTGGTGCTTATTGTAATAGTACATTCATTTATCTTTAAAATGACGTGTAATTCATAAAAATCTGTAAACAATTACAAAAACTACAGCTTACTTTGTGCAAACACCTACAGGATGAAAATGGGAAAACAATTTAATTCGGCCACAGTGTGTTTTTCAATTCGGTAGTTAATGTGTTAAGTGAAGAAAAAAGACAAAGAAATAACAACAGCGTAGCTCCCTCAGGAATGTCACAAGAGGTAACTAGTGTGAGTTTTTTCAACGCCACCATTTACAACAAATTGTTTCTGAAACAACTGCTGCAAGTGCATATGAAATAATTCAGCACAGGCTTCCTGCAAGGGGACCAACTGCCATGGTTGCTTCAAACTCCTTTTCTGCAACCATGAGCCATGTGGTACATAACATAATACATTATTCTCCCAACAGCCGCCTGGTGCAGTCTCCTGGTTATATATAGTCAGCTTTCCTCATGTCTGCACTTTACTCTGCACAAAACAAACATTTACTGCATCTAAGACTTACAACACTTCAAAATATTCTTCAGCAAATTTACAAGAATTTTATTCTATATTATAAGATATTTTCTTATGAAGACTCCATTGGAAAAACCAGACATGTCACATTTTTATAAAAAACACTCCTCAGGACATTAAGCAGACTCCAAAGAATATGCAGAAACTAAAATTATATTTGAAAACTCTCCAAGAAAATGAAGCATAAAAACAGGCCATCCTTCTTTGAGTCACAGCATTTCAAATTCTACAATTCAGATTTCTCGGACTTCATTTTTTTATGACATGTTTGGTTTTTTTCTAATGGAGTCTTCATATGTTTACTGTTTGTTTTAAAATATCCCTAGTGGAAACAAATCAGCATCCACTTTGTTGCCTTGGTAAAACCAAAACTATATTGGGGACCGAAAGAGTTAATGAGCAAAACGAATATAGAAGAAGGAAGATCTTGTAATCTTGGAATGATCCACAGTTTTCATCTCTGAGATTTTTTTCTCAAGCTTTTCCTCACACAACAACTGCTTGGATTCCATTGTCGGCTCCATGATCAAAGACCAGAATGAATATGATTGTTATCTAGAAATACAAAACATCACATTGTTGGATTTTACCAAACCAGCAGATGCCAGTCTTTAATGTGTACTATCAAAAAGTCAAACTATGCTAGTGGAACACAAAACAAAAAAAACTCACCTTGCCATCACTGTCTGGGTCCAAGAGTTTTTCAAAAACTTGATCCAATTTAAATTTAAGATTGTTGGTCACAAATTTTGTTACTGTACTGTTTAGGAGCAAAAGTAACTTATACAAACAATAAATTAAAATTGTTACGATAAACAATTATGAAAACATATACTATCAATGGAACAATAGTTACAAAACTGAAGATCAAATAAACAAACCATTTCAGAACCTTCTGAATGCATTTTGTTTGTTGTTAGTGTTACTTGGTCTGTGGGGCTTATAAACTTTATAAATTAAAAAAAAAAGCACGGTGAAAATATGCAGGACTCATGCATCTCACTGACATACTTAAATGTGCACCCACCAACCAACAGCAACTGTTGAGAAACTCTTCACATGTGCTATTATTCCTGTCACAACAAATTCAGTATGTTCGGCTGCAAATTATTGTTTAGTCCATTTATATAATAATAATAGTAATAATAGCCCCTTCAGTCGTAACTGACTATGGGAATGCGCACACTGAGGTGACAACCCTCAGCTGCTTATTTTCCTGGTGTTCCTTTCGACATTGTCTCCTCTCTTCTGGGTGCCGTAAGAGCTTCTTTTCGCTCAATCTGAGGTGGCACCGTAGAAAGCATCATCACTTGGTGCAATTGGCAGCTTCATCCTCCCAAGTTGTTGGATTTATGTCCAGTGCCTTCATGTCTCTTTTGCACACATCTTTGAACCTCAGCTGTGGTCGCCCAACTATTCTTTTGCAATCTGCCAGTTGTCTATAGAAGATATCTTTCAAGATGCGACTGTCTTCCACTCGGCGGATATGGCCAAGCCAGCATAGTCTGCACTGTCTAAGCAGTGTATAAAAGCTTTGAAGGCCAGAATGTGACAACACCTAGACATTTGCCACTTTGCCCTTCGATGAAATATCGAGGATGTGGCGTGGACACTGTAGATGGAAGGTACTGAGCCTTCTTTGTTGCTTAGCATAGGTTGTCCATGTCTTGCTGCCATATAGAAGTCTGCTGGTGATGAAGACATTATATACCACAGCTTTGGTCTTCATTGTGAGTTTGGAGTTGCTCCAAACACTTGTTGTGAGGTGGGCAAAGGTAGCTGCAGCTTTACCAATGCAGCTGTCAATTTCTGTGTCCAGAGAGAGAGAGTTTGTCGTTGATGGTATACAACAGGTATGTGAAGTGGTGCACCACTGCCAATTCATAGTTATCGATAGTGATAACTGGTGCAACATCCACATCCTGACCCAACACACTTGTTTTCCTTAGACTTATTGTGAGGCCAAAGTCCTTGCATGCATGGGTGAAGCGATTCATCAAGCTCTGAAGCTGCTGTTGACTTTGAGTGACAATTGCAGCGGCATCGGCAAACAAAAAGTCTCTTATATTGACCCTTCTGATTTTTATTTTTGCCTTTAGTCTTGTGAGGTTAAACAGTCGGCCATCTGACCTAGTGTAAAGGCATATTCCTTCAGCTACATCTCTAAATGCATGTTTCAAGAGCAAGGCAAAGAAGATCCCAAAGAGGGTCAGAGCCAGGACGCAGCCTTGTTTAACACCACTGCATATGTCAAAGGGCTGTGATGTGCTTCCAGCATATTGGACTGTTCCCTTCACATCTTCATGAAATTACTTTATCATTTTCAGCAATTTAGTGGGGCAACCTATTTTCAGGAGGATTTTGAAGAGTTCATCCCTGCTAACCAGGTGAAATGCCTTTGTGAGGTATATAAAAGTGATATTTAAAGGCTTTTTCTGCTCTCTTGATTTTTCCTGAAGCTGGCGGAGAAAAGATCATGTCTGTTGTTGATCTACCAGCTGGGAATCCACACTACGACTCTGGATATATGCACTCAGCTAACTTGTTAAGTCGTATTAAGATGACTCTGTTTAGTCCATTTAACACTGACGATAAACATAGAACACCCTGTTGTTCCCAGACTCTGGCAGAGGGTCTCTGAGGAGACTAAACAATAGAATAGGACTGCTGTTCATTAATGCACGAAGGCATATCTGGAGTCGTCTCTATATGACCCCCAGCTAGGCACAGTTTTACAACCTATGTACGTGGAAGTGAACCTATGTCTGTTAGGCTAATTACATCCCCATTAACTCTTGAAATCATCCACACACTTCCAGGGATTCCCCCTGTGGTGAAACGTGTTGAGAACCCAGCATTGTACACTAAGCTTGGAGAAGTCACTTGAGCCCCAGGTGTAATTCTTTGGCTTTGACTTGGTTGACTGCATGCAGAAGGATCTCACTATGGACCCAGTGATAGGTAGTGGAAGCTGAGAAGTGGTTCTGTGCAGAACGTAACAATTCCTTGGGATAGCCCAGAACCAGAGTACAGTATTTTAGCTCTGCATAGTTGGAGAGCCCCCTTGGATGGCAGGGAATGAATAGTATGCCACGCACTTCTTACTCCTAGCTTGGGACCAGATGTGACGATTCTTTAAATGCAAGCCAAGCTGGAGAAACAGGAGCTCATGACTTCAACTCAACACATTTCAAAATAGAAAAGCCACAGGAAAAGCCTAGATCTACAGTGTAGATAATACCAAGGAGTCTTCAACTTCGTGTTGGCTGCTAAAGAGCGAGAAGCTCAGCAGCCCTAGTTAAACAACAACAACAACAACTGCTCTGTCAGTTATGTCATAAAGAGTATTGAAGTGGGCATATGGCTGGCAACATCACCGTGTAAAAAGTAGCGACAAAAACCACTACTGAAAAAGTTCATACTTTAGCATAGACTTCCTCAAAGAGGCCATCTCCAGTGGTGGCCCCATACTGCATAAGGAGTGCAAAAGGCCTATCATATTAAAACTTGGGCAGACGTGTTCATGTAGGGGAGATAAGCAAACTTGGGCAGATGTGTCCATGTAGGGGAGAATAGCAAACAGTGGAAGACGTCCTCATGAAAGGAACACATTAACTTGGGCAGACAGACACATGTCCATGTAGGGAAGAAAAGCAAACAGTAGAAGATGTGTGGCCGTGTACATAGTTGTTCCTTTGGAAACAGGCTATACTCCAACAAGACAGAGGAAGCACAGACTACCCCATAATTTTATATTTTATGAGAAACAGAATATAAAAAATGATAGTGTCACATATTTAGGGTAGAGTCGCTTCTACACGCCATTTCTAATAATTGGGTGATTTCCCCTGACCAATCGGATAGCTCAGATTTACCCCGGGGAATATAGAACAGGACGCCATCGGGCAGTAGAATGAAAGAGCGCAACTCAAGAGGTCGTATCTGGTCCAGCTCTACATAGTTCTTAGTTTGAGGAAGTCAACTTCATACATTTATTATAAAATGTGCATTTCAGGACATTGAGTGGTTTTATATTTCTTACTTGCGTAAGTAGTGACTATCATTCAATGTATATTTTGAATAGAGCTCCCAACCCTAGTCGCAGCAGAACTAGGTTCGAGGATTTGAGTCAATTTGCAAAAACTAGTCTTACACCTCAAACCGTGTAGAGCAGAAAATATCCTTGTGTTGGAAAGTATTTAGCTCAAGGAATACTTATGATGATAAAGAAAACAAGGACAAATCTGAAGAGATGGGTAAATGTCGTCGAACCTAGGATAAGACGGTAACTTAAAGGAAGGAACACGGTGGAATGAGAAAGTTCGCCATATTTGACAATTGAGTAGGCCTATGAGACAAAGATGCAAAAAAGGGATTTTTGCATCAATGAAAGCATCTGATGAGATGTTAAAACTTTATTATGCTTATTATTGTAAAAATGTTCTGAATTCCAGACTTTGTTGAAATTTAAGTTTCATGCTGAAAGATATTAAAAGTTTTGCATGAAATCGAACGCTGTTGAAAAGGTGAATTACTACAGTTTTGAGATTAAGCTAAGAAATCTATCCATTTCAATTAAATTCGCTACATCAACACCTAAGAGAAGAAAATCGAACCTGGTAACACAAATTTAGGAGAGAAATCTAGATCTCTGGTGATTAGGCCAGTTAAATATCTGCTCTCTGTAAAGTAAACTGAAAATACTGCATATACCGGCACTGCCACATGATGGTAATATGGTGCCGTTCCAGTCCTAAGGAACACCTGCCCCGGCCACAGATGTCCTCATGGGAAGAGCACATTAACAGCTTGGCCTTGACCTCTACCATTTAAGGAAAAACTGTATCACTGCGAGAGAAGCTATAGAGACACACTGTCAACTTTATGACAAATATGGATGTGTTTATAATGCAGAAGATATTCATGCTACCTATATCATTCATGTGCATTTTATTTAAGCTTCATGTTGATTTTCAGCACGAAAATAATTATTTCATTAAAAACAAAACATAGACTATGTCATATAGCGTATGAAAACATTAGAGCATAATGTATTTTAAATATTTTTTACTTTTAATCATTCTTTGTGTATGTACATGTGTGTGAGCATGTGTGCACATGTGTGTGTGTGTGTGTAAACTTTTACATCATTTAACCAAAAACTCGTATTTTTTGTGATAAACATTAGTGAACTGGATAATGTAAAATGTAATCAGTGAAGCAAAGTATAACTCACTGAATAAGATGAAGGAAAACTCGCAGCATGAGATGAAGGAAGAACTCACTACATGATAAGAAACTTACAGAATGAGACAACTAAAACTCAGGAAATTAGACAAAATAAAATTCACTGAAATAGATACAAGAAGACTTACTTAATAAAACAAAGAAAAACTCACTTAAAAAGCCATGTACGATCAGCATCATCTGTCAGTCTATCATAGAATACCCGGAATACTTCATGGACCCACAACCTGGCAATGCAGAATTTTTTTAAATATTTTTTTTCATCTTGGCAAGTTTAAAATTATTAGTAATGTGACAAATAATTGTTTGACAATTTCCATGAATGGGGTTCCTGGGTAGAAGTGCTGGCCTGGTACACTCAATGTCTGTGTGCTAGTTGCAATTTATTATAAAATTAATATTTTCTTAGAAGCATAGGATCACCACTGAAGTTAGCTCCCTTGCAGGACGTCTGCATCCAAACTTGGGATATGAAGTCCTTACAGTGGTTGTTTTTGCATCAGTTTGTTTTGCATGGTGAGGCTGGAAATCCTATGTGCAATCCTTCTTAGATCAAATCCTATGTGCAATCCTCCTTAGATCAAATCCTATGTGCAATCCTTCTTAGATCAAATCCTATGTGCAATCCTTCTTAGATCAAAATTAATGACATGCTTAGTATGGTGCAGAAGGGAAACTGTGAATCATACTTAGAGACATCATTACAGGATCTTCCTTCTTTGACCTTCCTATTGCTCCTTAATTCTTTTTCTTCAGTACTTAACCTGAGAATTCACACGAGTGAAATAATTATCCTCCATTTTTAACCAAAAGAAAATAAAAGTAATGAATTATTTTTTTAAATCCCAAACTAATATCTCAAAAAATCATCATCACTTAATTGTTATTGTTATTGTAGATCCAAATCGATATCATTGAATTCCGGGCAAACCCATAGGAGCTCAGTCTCCTTTAGCAAATATCAAAGGGTATGAATGCTAATTGTTCCCTCTTACACACTGGTTGTATACTCGCCATATGCTTCCTTTCATACATCCATCTCTGCTGATCTTACTTTTTATGCCAAATTCCAGCAATCTTAGCCTTGATGATTCATCAATTACAGTGTCATTCTCTAATTGGCGATCATTAATTGTCCTCAGTATCTCACCTTTATCCATATCTAATGCACCTTCTATGGGTGCTCTTGAAGCTAGTCATTGCCGTGAACCTCTGCATGACCAGGACAGTGGATCCACACCAGTTCCTGAAGATTTGAGACTTCTATGGAAGTTTTCTATTCATGCCACAGCCCTCCACTTTGGACCAACTGAAGCATGGATTGTGAGTCTGATACAATACCTGCCCTTGTTAATGAAGTTTCAGACAGCCACCATAAGGCTGCAGTAGCTGCCTCTACTTCCATTCTCATGCTGGAGGTTGTTATCATGTAAGCCCCACTATGTTCAGCGACGGTTCTGCCCTTTAATCTAGCTGAGAAGTCAATCCAGATTTCTCACCGCAGATTACAGACCCACTAGTGCACACAATGGCATCATCATACTCAGCATGATCATTTATCAGCTGATCAATTTCCAGCTCTGCCCTCCCATCAGCCCGTTCTGCACTCTCTACCAAGGCTGATGATGACTTGCTGGTAGTTCGTCCAGTTCTCACCTGACTTACTCCACTCTTTTCCCTTGAATATATTTTCAACTGTGGTCACCTGTCTAATAGTTGTCTCTGACTGTGCTAGTAAGACATCTCCCTCTTTATTCTTGCTCCTTTGATGGCAGCTAAGTTCCCATGCAAGGGATACCTTTTGTCTGTGGTTACTCACATGCCTGGGCCATGGCATATCTGGATCTAACTGATAGCTTTCCAAGCACGTGCTGCATCATCACAATGATGGTATCTCGCGTACAGCTCAAGACTATACGCATCCCTTAATTTTGAATGTGTTCTTGTCATTCACATTGTGTTACTGACAGCGTGAGTATTCCCAGCCCATACTCGATTACTGATTGGACCAGCTGATGATACAGGAGAAATAGTAATCTTTGCTCCAGGTGCACTGTGGCCATTGTTTATTAGGGCTGCCTGACCTCTCCTGCACTTCTGAATGATGTGATCAACATGGTACGTATACAATAGCCTGCGATCAAATGTTTCTTCAAGGTACTTCAGCTTGTCATGCCTTTCAATTTTCTGCCCATTGAGAGTAATATCTGGAAGGTCTGCTTTCACTATGAAGTTGTTCAAGAAGCACCACATTACACAGACCTTGTTGCGATTGACTTTAGAGCTAGTTTCTACCCACCATTTAAACACTTTAAGTAGTATCCTGTGTATGCTATTGACCATTTCCTGTCAGTCAGAGCCGGTCCTGTAAATGAGTATGTCATCTTCAAAAGTCAATGTTTGTCCCAGCCCCGTTGGCTGAATGGTGGCTACTTTTGCTGTGTAGATGTTAAACAGCACCGGTGATAGTGCAGAACACTAGTTACAAAATGTGTCAATATAATGCCATATATTATATTTTTACAATTTTAGCTTAACACCAGCTGTTTTCACTGTTGTTTCTATAGAGAAGTGTTGAGTCATTTTTATGCTTCTTGTCTTTGTAGAATAACTTCACACTCATTTTCAACACTCTGCATTCTTCTATTGGACAAAAATGACTGTTGTTTTTAATTACTCATTTTGACAACATTCTGTCCTCTAAGCCATAAAAGTTTCAAAGATGAATTCAGTAGATGGTTCATGAACTGTCTTTTAGAACTGAACTAATCTCCAGCAATGTGGCTTTTGTTACAACCTCATAAACACTGAAAGTACTTGGTTCCACATGCTTCGTCAATTAATCTAAAATGTTAGAATTTTAGAATTAGAAACTGGTTATGGTTTGCTTATGGGTTTCTTGTGTTTATCTTAATTCTGAACAAAATCATGTACTTAACTCACTCTTGCTCATAGATCTCATTTGTATTTACCGTATGAAGGATGTTTTATCGATCACATCACTACGTCTTATCAGACATACACCCAGAATGACGCGGGAAAAGTCTCTCAGATTGAAAACATAGTGAGACTTGCTAGGAGTTGGTAACAAGTTTGCCATTGCTCCTTTATAAACTTCCATTGTGCCCAGAACAAAACCAAGTCCAAGGCCCATATATTCCATGTTAAACTCTTCCATCTGAAATAAATAAATTGCTCATTTTGAAATCTGTCAGTTCTATCTTTCTACACAAATAAATGTTTCTTTACACAGTAAATTAATGTTTCCATCTCAAAGACATACATTGCTCAATCTGACATCTGTAAATTATATCTTCTTACACAAATAAATGTTTCCTTCCACAGTAAATTAATTCTTCCATCTGAAAGACATAGGTTCCTGCACTTAAAATATATAAATTGCTTCATTGAAAACAAGCAAATTTCTTATCTTAATATACAAATTTTTTCCTTACAAAGAATATAAATGTTGCCTTTCATAATATATAAATATTTATCTTAAATAAATTAGTTAACTTGCATACATCAAAAACATTTATTGTAAAATGAAACAATTTAATTATTTACCTAAAAATACATTCTTTCATTTAAATAAAAAAGAAAAGAAAAGTGTATTAAAGAATAATTTCTGAATACACCAGAAGCTTGTTTGAGAAGTGCATTCTTATCTCTTTCCAAAAAATAATGAAGATTTGAAATATTTAAAAGTGTACAGGGAAGACCTTTATGTTGACATAAATTCTGGCACAAGACAGACAAGTGTGGAAATCAATAATAAAGCTTGCGTACATGGATGCTTGTGCACAACAGAATTAAAATGGTATGACAAGAACACTAATATGGAACTGATGACAAGAACCTGACAAGTGCCAGTGGAACAAGAGATGACAAGAACCTGACAAGTGCCAGTGGAACAAGAGATGACAAGAACCTGACAAGTGCCAGTGGAACAAGAGATGACAAGAACCTGACAAGTGCCAGTGGAACAAGAGATGACAAGAACCTGACAAGTGCCAGTGGAACAAGAGATGACAAGAACCTGACAAGTGCCAGTGGAACTGATGACAAGAACCTGACAAGTGCCAGTGGAACAAGAGATGGCAAGAACCTGACAAGTGCCAGTGGAACTGATGACAAGAACCTGACAAGTGTCAGTGGAACAAGAGATGGCAAGAACCTGACAAGTTCCAGTGGAACTGATGACAAGAACCTGACAAGTGCCAGTGGAACAAGAGATGGCAAGAACCACACAAGTGCCAGTGGAACAAGAGATGACAAGAACCTGACAAGTGCCAGTGGAACAAGAGATGGCAAGAACCTGACAAGTGCCAGTGGAACTGATGACAAGAACCTGACAAGTGCCAGTGGAACAAGAGATGAGAAGAACCTGACAAGTGCCAGTGGAACAAGAGATGACAAGAACCTGACAAGTGCCAGTGGAACTGATGACAAGAACCTGACAAGTGCCAGTGGAACAAGAGATGAGAAGAAGATGCTGGTGATGTTTAGGACACACACTGAAGAAACCAAATGGTAGCATTACCCAGCAGTCCTTGTTCTGGAATGCCCAGGGTCAAAGACATAGAGGTTGACCAATAAAACTCAAGGAGAAGACAACTGGAGACAAAAATCAAATTGGTGCAGAAGGCATGGACAGACTTTGAGCAGACGGCAGAACTGGAGGACTTGGCATGAATTTATTGAAGGTCTTAGCTCCTTAGAAAGATAAAAGGTAACAATGATGATATTCCTCATGTTTTGTTTTGTTATTTATACCTTCATATATGCTGCCATAATAGTGTTAAAGATTTTCAACATGGTCTCATCGCTGAATGGATTCATGGAAATAACAGAAAAGTGACGGGTAAAACGAAGAGTCACAGCACTCCTTGCTCCCCCTGGTGGTCCCATAGCAGCCATGAACTGTAAATCTACAAGTGTGATCTTACTGGTGTCATTTAGATCATACCTGCATGTGACAACAGCAAGAGATCCTTAAAATATAACATTGTTAAAAAAAAGCAAACAATTCTTAGTTTCATACATTTTAAACGGGGGCAAGAATTTCTTATTCTAACACATTTAATAACATAGTAATAGATTAACACAAGTTCATACAATTCACTGACAGTAACAGATTTCAAAGTCTCATACATTTCATAAAACATTAAGAGATTTCACAGTTTCATAAATTTCACAAAACAGAAACAGATCAGCATAATCTCATACCCTTTACAAAGCAGTAACAAGTTTTCTATGTCTCACACATTTAACAAAACAGTAACAGATACTCAAAGCATCACATGATTCACAAAACTGTTAACAGATCCTCATAGTTTAATACATTTTACAGAAAAAACTTCAAAGTCACATAAATTTCATAAAACAATAGCACATTTACAAAGTCTAATACATTTTACAAACAGATTTTTGAAGTCTAATACATTTAACAAAACAGTAGTAGATTCTCAAAGTCTCTCACATTTCACAAACCAGAAACATAATTTCAGTCTCTCATATTTCACAAAACAGTAACATAATTTCAGTCTCTCACATTTCACAAAACAGTAACATAGTTTCAGTCTCTCATATTTCACATATCAGTAGGTGTCAGAGTGGATAAGAGATATGGCATCTGCCTCAAGTTCTAGAGGCACCGGGTTCGATTCCCAGTTGAGGGAATATAATTTATGGAAATTTTTTTTTCAGAACCAGTGGTCCTAATGATGTCATACTCCTCACTGGTCTCCTGGATTGTGAGATCGGATGCCAAGGCTTCTCGGATAAGGGCGAACGAATGAACAAACAAAATTTATTTTTGAAGGGTTAAGAATTGGGCGCGCAGGCCCATCTTACATTCTGCTCTTCCACTCAAGAGGTCCCTTGTGTAAGATGCGCACATTAAAAATCCCACGGCAGTTGGAAATTGTAAAGAGGAGACCTATCAGGCCGCTGCCCTGGCAAAATTTAAAAATTAGAAACCTACCCACCACAAAAATATTTATAGAATGTGTGATTCCTGTATACACATTGGGATTCTCGCCAGTGCTATGGAGTTTGTGCACTGTGCTGAGATCTAAGGGAGGAGATCGGAGCACTGATGGAGTAGTCTGTGTGCTATGAAGATAGTCCTTAAAAACGAAAACCAAACAAAACAGTAACAGGTCCTCAAAGTGCAATGCATTTTACAATTATGAGATGAAGCTGGGTAAATTTTTTATGAAGTGCTCCAGACATTTATTACTCTGGGTATTCTATAAACAGCATCTGTCTAGACTCAAAAATTATTTTGGCGATGTACTTCACACTGAGTGGATACTCCACTGAATATAACAGAAGATGAGTGAAAGAGATGAAAAATTTATTTGGATCTTATCATGCAGGTTACACCAAAGTTGAATCTTCAGATATTACTATATATTTCATTTTAGCTAACACTGCACCAGTTAAGTAACTGATCCTATGCATCTGCACCCCATAATTCTCAGGCATTTCTGAAGGAACAAAGAAAAAAGTGACTACTGTTTCCTCAGGGAAAAAGTTTTATCGGAGGCAAATATAGAAACAAATAGGATGATTTGCATCCAGTCCACCAAAAAATGATGCATATTACCAGCTCAGCAGAAGAGAAATAGTGGAATCTTCATATGGGCCACAACAGATTGGGATACCATCTATTCAACAAGCTAAAGGTAGGATC
This sequence comes from Oreohelix idahoensis, assembly GCA_024509875.1. Lineage (NCBI taxonomy): Eukaryota > Metazoa > Mollusca > Gastropoda > Stylommatophora > Oreohelicidae > Oreohelix > Oreohelix idahoensis. The sequence goes on from JAMPIV010010565.1 coordinate 535,686, forward strand.
TACCTGTGGCATCAATAAAATGACTGCTGAACATCTGCTTTAAAGATACCAAACATACGAGGAACAGAGAAAACACATATGGCCATCGCCAGTACTATTCCTGGAAAAACTCTATAGAGCTTCAAGCTGACCATTGCTTTTTTTGAAAACATTCAAGCAGACGACTGAGAGTGTAAGAAGAAAAAGAAGGAGGAGACAAGTTGTATCAGACAACTAATATGAAGCTGTGTATGAAGCAACCTAATTACATCAAATAAAATGTTATATAAACAACCACCATTATAAGAGCACTTTGATTCTGACTTGTACAGGAACCAGCTGTAATGATGGCTAAATACTCCACAGGGACCACAATTATGGAAACAATGATTCTATATCTGAACTCTAAATATACTACTCGTCAAAAGTCAAGGGCCACCCTATTATTTTCAATACACTTTTACATAAGCGCATAGAATGATTAAATGAAGGAAGTTTTTAGTAAAAATAGGTGCAATATCTTCCTCTGACAGTCCTCTATGCATGTTAAGCATAAAAACAACTCACCGACAACCATGGTGATCACGTGCAATTTGGTTTGCTGACCATAAATTCACATTTTTAATCTGTTTTTTCAAACTTCCGTACAACCAAACAGGTGAAGTAATCATGCTGATTGACATTCCACATGCAATGGTGACTTTTCGTGAACAGAGTTCACTCTTAATTTGTTTTACAATCAGCAGACTTAGGGTAGTTTCATCACTTGCAAAAACCATGCCACCGAGAAGAAGTCTTGACACCTTACAAAGAATGAGGGCTATAGCGTGGGTTGAAAGTGGTTTATCTGTCCGTGAGGTTGCTAGACGGCTTGCAGTGTCACACTCTACTATCCAAAGAATTTTGGAGAGATTTCAGGCCACAGGAAGTGTGGAGGATCGCCACTGGCCAGGTCGCCCTAGATGCACCAATAGACATGATGACCGGTACCTCTTGTTGTCAGCCCTGCGCCATCGAACAGTGACTTGCTCCACTCTAAGATGTCAGCTGAGACAAACTGTAAACGTTAATGTCAGTCAAAGCACCATTCGCAGACGTTTACATGAATTAGGAATGGCTGCTCGACGTCCTGCAGTCAGAATCCCTCTTACTCCTGCTCATCGCAGAGCCCGTGTTGCTTGGTGTTGCGAGCACATCCGATGGACAAGGCGACAATGGAGTCAAGTTCTCTTCACTGATGAATCTCGCCTCACTGTATCATTCAATGATGGCAGGATTCGAGTTTGGAGATGACCAGGAGAGCGATTTACTGATGACACAATTTGAGAGGTGGATCGTTATGGTCTGGGGAGGCTTCTACAGACACGGCAGGACCCCACTCTACATCATCCAAGGCAACTTGACTGGCCCAAGATACCAGAACGAAATCTTGAGACCAATTGTTCAGCCTGCTCTGGAGACCATAGGTGGTAATGCCATCCTCCAAGATGATAACGCTCGACCCCATAGAGCTCGTGTGGTGAATGAGTTTATTCAGCAACATGGGATCATCAGGATGGCGTGGCCAGCTCATTCACCTGACCTTTCTCCGATTGAGCACCTCTGGGATGTCCTTGGTCGAAGATTGTCAACAAATCACCCCCTGCCAATGGATGTTGCACAGCTGACTGCATTTCTGCTTCAGGAATGGCAAGCTGTTCCTCGGGATACTTTTTGGACCCTTGTGGACTCGATACGTCTACGCTGTCTTGAATGCCTTGCTGCAAACGGTGTTCATACCTGATTTTGAAATGTCTATTTGTCCAATATCCATTGTGTGACTTTTGAAAAGGTGGGTGACACACTTCACAGCTTCATTGCGTTTGAATGTGTGTTTCCATTTCTTTACGTGACATGTCAATTTGGTATTCAATAAATGCCGTTTTGACTGATACCAATTACGTTTATATCAGATTTGTTTTATGGTTTCAACCAAGGTTTTTCTAAGTGGCCCTTGACTTTTGACGAGTAGTATAGATAAAAGTTGATGTCAAGGTATGATATCCCATTTCCTTTCTGATACGGGTACGATTCCTTAATAGCTTGACTTGCTATGGATTGGATCAAGAGTGCAACAGACTCCATGCTTTGACACTCTGTCTCTATTTAGGCCTTGAGTCGCCTTCCAGGGTTATACTTAATAGCTTTACATGTAGCAATACTGTGGGTTCAGTTTTTGGCTAGACATATCCCAACTCCCTGGCCCGCACACAGGCACTAACACGTCAATAACCATGGACAATGTACAAACATTTATTACAACACAATGTTGTTCATCTCTTCAAGTGCATAATATAAGAATTCTCTTCTAGTCGTGTCTAGACTACCGTCTCGTCCTCGGAGACATCCTGCATTTTAATAAAGTCTGGTACTCACGCATTTAGAAACTTCACACTCTGCTTTTGCCTAAACTGATAATACACTTGCAGTTGAAGATGTAATACAATTGATGGTAAAATAGCATGCAGGTGGATTAATAACACAAGCTGAAGATATCGTCCACACGGACATATGCCATCTACACAGGCCGAAGACACAAGCCCCAGTCTTTGAAAGGACGCTCAACGTCTCCCAATTCAAAGTTTCCGTCTGCTATCAATTTTGAGCAGAAGTCAAGACGTCACTTCCTGCAACCACGGGCTACCGTGTATAAACAATACATCCAGGAAGTGATCGTATACAAAACATGATATGATATTTACTCATATCATTTACTCCCCCCTGCACTAAAATAATGAAAAGGAACTTTTCATTATTTCCATAGTACAATCTACAAGGTCACTGGAGAAACCATATGACAATATCCACATTCTCAACTGTCATCCTTATGATAGCACCTAGAGGCGTGCTCCATAATCGACAATTTGACACACAAGGTGTGGTATTTAGTAATAACATTACCAAACCCATTATCGTTTAGAAGACACTCTTTTGACACGAATGTGAGGTAACTACATTAATTAGAAGGCAGTGTGGAAAAAGTCAATATGTCAGTCATGGCACTCATACAGCACACCATGTCAACAAACGCCTTAAGTCATGTCGGTCATGTAAGTCTCCCTATCTATCAAATGAAATGCATAATAAGCAATCAAAGACAGAATAGATCATATGAGGCAGACAAGTCAAAATATAAATGGTGACTGTGACAATATGTCAAAATAGTTATTAATATTTGTATGTATGCAATGTCATGTGGTGAATGACAATGTTAATGAGATGTCATATGAAGATATATTACTTAATATCGAAACATACGAAGGTTATAGGTTATACTAAGTATAAACCCCAGTGTAATTTACTTCACGTAGTGACACATTAATGTACTAATGCAATATAACCAGGGTTATTAAAACCGTTCATGTTTGACCATACAAAGTCCTTCCTGTAGAAAATTTTTTAAAAGAATTACAGTTCCAATAAGTCATTAGTTTGCACTTATTCACACATCATTGTTATTGATGTCCAGTTATGTACATATGCAGGAATGAAATAGTTCATTGAAAAGATCCATTTTTCCTCTATGTCGGATGTCGATGTTTGTCTTCCATGCAATAGCATATGCAGCACAGATACCATTCTTCATTCTGTACTTGAGAATTTTATAAGTACCTGTTGAAATATAATTTCTCTGTTATGTCCCTTTTTGATATTTGGAGTAAGTAATTTATAGTTACGTCCCTTTTTTTTTAAACGTTTCAGTCATATAATTAGTGCAAATCATTTTGGAAATTGCAGCAAAGTATCTGAAATGTACAGAATTGGATATTCATACTGCCAAGAGTCATTCTACAACGTGCATGTAGTAGCGAAGTATTGTCCTTGACCAAGTGCACTAGACATCATACGCCGAACGATTGAATATATCAGTTGACTTCGGATGGACAGAAATTCATCATCATCATGTTGCTTGGCATAATGTCTCTAGTTTTGCAACCGGTTTAAGTGCATGACGAAGCAATGTGGCTGTAATCTCTGAAGTATGCGATATATCTGTTAAAAGAAGGCATATGCCTTAGTTCATGATGCTTCATATTTGTGAAATAATTCCCAACTTGTCAGAAAGGAAGTTCTGTAATTATTGAGTATCAAAGTTGGATTGCAGTAGCATTTGCGGCGACAACTGGAGATAGCGGATGCTTCACGCATCTTGACAATACATCAGCCATCACATTCACTCTTCCCTCGATGGGCTTAATCTGGTATTGATAGGGTTGAAGGGCCAGTGAGGCACGGGCAGCTTTTGCATTCTTAAATCTCGCTGTTTTCAGGTAAGAGAGTGCTCTCTGGTCCGTCTCGAGTGTGAAACTTGCACCAAGCAGGTAGCGCTGCAGTTTAGAGAAGCAGAAAACAAGAGCAAGCAGCTCTCTTTCAATAATCGGGTATTGCTGCTCAGTAGGCGTTAGCTTCCTGCTAACATAAAGTGTCGGATGCAAACAGCCATTCCATTCTTGCAACAACGAACCTCCAATGGACGATTTTGATGCGTCGACTCTGAGGGTAAAATGTTTAGAAGGATCAGGCAATCTCAATATAGGCAATTTGGAAAACAGACATTTTAATCTATCCAAAGTTACACGACATTCTTGACTACAAACAAACCTATTTGGCGACTCTTTCTTCACCAGTGATGACAATACGGACGTATACTCTGCAAAATTGGGGATAAACTTATGATAAAAGTTTAGGAGCCCTAGAATACTTCTAACCTGTTTTTTTGTCTTGGGTAGATCAAGGTTTAGAATTCTAGAGATGGTAGTATCCTCTGTTTTCAAAAAACCTCCTCCCACTTTATAACCCAAAAATGAAATCTCCTGAAATCCAATTTTAGTCTGAGATGGACGTGCAGATAAATTATGAAGACGTAGAGTGCTAAGTAAGGATTGAATACCCTCTAAATGTTCATCCCACGATTGATGAAACAGACAAATGTCGTCAATGTAAGTAATGAGGTCTTCTCTGTCAGAGAAGAGTCGTCTCATCATGCGAACGAAGGTCGCAGGTGCGTTTACTAAACCAAAGGACATATAATTGAATTGAAATAGACCCAATGGAGTAGCGAATGCAGTATAAGGCTTGGATCGTTCCGTTAATGGCACTTGGAAATAGCCTTTAGACAGATCAAATTTAGAGAAAAATGTAGCCGAAGCTAGTCTATCCAATAAAGACTCCAACACGGGGAGTGGTTCCGCGTCATGAATAGTGACAGAATTTAGACGTCTAAAATCTATGCATATACGTATAGATTTGTCTTTTTTCCGGATCAAGACCATCGGAAAACTATAAGGGGAATGAGATGGAGAAATGACATTTAATTTCACCATCTGTTCTAGTTCCTCCTTAACTTGACATTGTAAATGTATCGGTATAGGAAACGGTTTCAACTTAATCGGTTGAAAGTCTGTCAGAATAATATCATGGTTGATGATATCAGTGTGTCCTGGAACATCAGTAAGGACATCAGCAAAAGAATGTAAGATTGAAGTAACCTGTTCTTTCTGGAAAGAAGATAGAGTTGGCGATATATCAACATCTTTCCAACTTTCAGTAGCTAAGTAGTGAAGACTAGGTAATACTAATAGTGAGTCATTACCATCAGTCAAATCAGAATTTTCCTCCTGTATGACAGCCAAAGAAGAATGACTACTGACAGATTGATCAAGAGCTTCAAAGACTGGTCTTAGATATGGTGGACGTGTATGAAACTGCTGTAACATATTGATATGAAAAGTTTTTTCTTTTCCATCTACTGAGACAATATAATCAACATCAGATAGTTTCTCCACAATCCTGTAAGGTCCTCTCCATGACACTAACAATTTGTTATCTCTCCTGGGTAATAGTACGTAAGCTTCATCACCAGGCCAAAGTTGGCGTAATTTGCGGTTTTGGTTAATAAATAACCTCGCCCTAAGCTTTGCCTTTTCAGATGAACCTACTGCTATTTGGCATGCGTCTATTATTTTTTTCCTCAAATTGACCACATATTGATATGAGGTCTGAACCTCCTTGTTCATCTCAGCACCAGTTAAGAGTTGTTTTAATATAGACATTGGGCCTCGTGGTCTGGCGCCAAAAACTAATTCAAATTGACTAAAGCCTGTATGTTCATTTTTTATTTCTCAATACGCAAATAAAATAGCTGGGAGAACTCGGTCACAATTTTGAGGATATTTAATAGTAACTTTATGTAGCATTTGTTTTAAAGATCTGTTGAGGACTTCTATTTTACCGTTAGACTGAGGATGGTATATTGAACTAAGGGATCTTTGAATCCCAAACATATCCATAACCTGTTTCATAGCATCTGAAACTAACTGAGTTCCTCTATCAGATAGGATGTTTTCAGGAAAACCTATTCTGCTAAAAATCAAAAATAATGCATCAGCAATATTTACCGTGGTGATGGTTTTTAAAGGTATAGCCTCCGGCCAGCGTGTGCACATATCTATGCAGGTCAACACATATTGATGACCTCTGGCTGATGTTACCTTTAAAGGGCCAATAATATCAATGGCCATCTTTGCGAAGGGACGCAAAGAGATATCAGATGCTTGAATGGGCGCGTCATGTTTTGGTTTTCTGGTTGCTACACTTTTACAGATGGTACATGTACGACAAAATAATTTGACGTCTTTTGTAATTCCGGGCCAAAAAAAATATGACAAAACTCTTTGTTTTGTTCTAGCAACACCTAGATGTCCTGCACATTCAATGTCATGTGCATGTCGTAAAATGAATGGTCGAAAACAAGCTGGTACCATAATCTGCTTCTTTAAGGAATTAGCAACTTGATAGTTTCTTACCAAAATCCCTTTATTGATAGTGTACCAGTGTTTTGCATTGTCATCACCCATTACATGATTCAAATGAGCAATATGAAAAAAAATTTTTAAGGAAACATTTTTCTGTCTTTGTATAAAGGTTTCCTTATCAATGAGTTCCATCTGAAATAAATTGTCATCATCAGTATTGACATCATCCATTACCTTAATATCATCATTATTTTCCTGTTGATAATGAGTTATATCATCATTATTATTTTCTTCTTCTTCTTCTTCTGAGGTGATATCTTCAGTTATATCTTCAGGTAACACCTCAACGACTGGTATGTGTTGATCATTGTCCATGCGAGATTGAGCTCTGGTAGTCACAGCATTTGAACATAATAAATGTTGTCTTTCCCATATTTCAATATCTTCCTGTGTACATTCATGCAATTTAGGTATGTTTCCCAAAATAATTCCAGCAATTGGATTGTCCAAGAGGCATACAAGTGTTCTTCCTGTAAAATATGGTGTATCCAAAAACACCTCAGCTGTGGGGTAATATTCCACAGTTCCTCCAAAAGTTATGCATTTCACTTGTTTTCCGGTATAGTCCACCTTATCAACCAATGCTTTGCGCACTCCAATGGTGGTTGCTCCAGTATCTCTCAATAAAGATACTAACTGATTATTGACAAAACCTCTATTCAAGATCAATGAACCAGTACTTTCAAAAGATGACATGACTGGGAGGGGATGTCCGCATAATAATCTTGGCACTCCTTGAGGCTGAAATAAAGAATTGCAATTAGTGCAGTTATCACTATTTGCTAAGTCTACACTGCATGAATTTGCATGTGCTACAATATCATCATGGTTCTGATTATTATCATGAACAATAGCATTGGTACGTTCAGTGTTTCTTGATTGTCTGGAAGTATTGTCATGGTAAGATCTTTTATTTGCATTCTGATCATTTCCTCTATAACATGATTTCTGCCCTCTATTTGATTTTGAGTTATAATCTCCTCTATTTTGCCAGTTATTGGACCTAAATGAGGTTTGTGGATGATAGTTTTCTTCCTGATATGAATTCCAATTTCTTTGAGGTTGGTATTTATTAAAATTGTATCTACCTCTATTTTGACTGTAATTATGTAATGGTCGAAATCTTTGATTCCTATCCATACTGTTTGATCTATACTTAGGTGCATTGTCTTGGAATGACCTAGCAGATGCAGCTGGTAATGAATCCTTAACATTACTTTTGCTCAATACTCTATTAGGATGTGCAACTTGATATTGACGTCCTAGGGATTGTAGTTTAGTCAGGTTTTCTTTCCTGCAGGAACGCAAGGAAATCAACACTAATAGATGACAAGACCTTGTCTCTTAGAATTAAATCTGAAAATCCCTCAAAAGTTTTTTCAGTTTTGGATAATTCAATCCATCTAGAAAAATTTAATTTAACAGCTGAAATAAACTCAGTGAAATGTTTTCCAGAATCAGGGTACAAAGACCGGAATCTCTGCCTGTAACCCTCATCATCCAATTGGTATCTCTGGAGCAAAATAAGTTTTACAGCATCATAATCCTTTCTAGTTTGTTCATCCAAAGTAGAAACTACAGTTAATGGTTCACCCACCAATAAATTCATAAGTCTAATAGACCAGGTAGATTTGTCAATCTTAAACTCTTCACAATAAGTCTCATATCTGTTTAAAAAGCACGAGATGTCGTCTATAGACTGATTAAATTTTGGTAAATTAATCCTAATGGCAGTAGGATGATCTTTATTTTTATTCTCACCTTCCATAGGTTTTACCTGTGTTTGTTGAAGTTTTAACTTCTCAAGTTCAATTTCAGCTAATCTTATAGCTTGTTGAGCTTTGATCTCTTCTTGAGTTCTTGCATAGGCTAATTTTTCCCTTTCAAGAGCCAACTCTTCTGATCTCCTTTTTTCTATTAATTCTTCTTGTCTTCTTTTTTCAGACAATTCTATTTCTTGTTTGTGGAGTTCCTCTTGTCTCCTTTTTTCAATTAATTCTTCTTGTCTTCTTTTTACAGACAATTCTATTTCTTGTTTGTGGAGTTCCTCTTGTCTCCTTTTTTCAGCCAATTCTTCTTTGCGAAGTTCTTCTTGTCTGTTTAATTCTTTATCCACATAGGCTTGCAAGGCCGGACCTTCCAAATTAAGTTCTTTTCCAATTTTCATTAAATCCTTTAATGAAGTCATGGTTGCTTATTATTGTGTTTCTCAGTAATACACAATATTTTAACTTTTATGTATATGAATATGTCAGCTAAATATTCAATACTTCATCCACCAATCTCAGATCAATTTATAATTGCAATAATATAGGTGCAGAGAAATACGAGATATGAACAACAAAGAAAATAGCACGTACAACGAGTAATGACAAGATAGACAGGGTTAGAGCAACTGAAGGGAATACAAATGGAAAAACAAAGGAATAACTATAACATATATATGAATTAATTTAAACTAATGCTCTTGTACAACTAGACAAGACAAGACGCATATCACAACAATTATGACGTCTATGAAATAAATGACAGTCAGAGGAGAATGTACAATATTACAAACAATAATGTAACAAACTGAGTAAAATATTACAATAACAAGACTTATGACAACATACAATAATTAAACATGACTATACAGCTAACAAAGATGGATCTGTTAAATTCAAGAGAGGCAAACTATTATACAGCCAGCAGAATATGCTGGGTCCTCTATCTGAATCACACAGATACTGCCCTACAGAACGCTTGATTTGCTCATTCGACCTAGCTCTCGCGGTATTAAATAAACAAATCAAGTCCCACCAACCTTGCCCACTAGTTACAAACAAGTACACGTAATGAAAACCCACATATGGTGAAGTCAGAAATCATGCAAACAGATTGTATTTACAGCCAAGCTGTATGTAACAATACATAGACTTATCTGTTGCCAAAAAACAATCCTCCTTGAGACTTCGACAAGCAAGGACCAATGTGATGGATCGTTCTCCAGGCTGAGGTTAGGCCTAGAATCGTAAGGCTGACACTTGAAAACAACAGCTCTGGTCTATAGCTGACATCTGATGTTAATAGGATGTAAGATCTCCATATAATACATTTGAGTTGATACTGAAAATGTCACTTCTTCTTGTTACTGACACTTTGAGGCACTTTGAGATGCAGTTAAATGCTGGAAAGTCTCTTCCACACTTTAAAATCTTCGGCAGACGATCAATGCCGCCATTTTGAAAAATGTTATATTTGCTTCTTCCAGATTCTGGCCTGTTAAGCTTGGCCCCCAATATGCTGATACGGGTACGATTCCTTAATAGCTTGACTTGCTATGGATTGGATCAAGAGTGCAACAGACTCCATGCTTTGACACTCTGTCTCTATTTAGGCCTTGAGTCGCCTTCCAGGGTTATACTTAATAGCTTTACATGTAGCAATACTGTGGGTTCAGTTTTTGGCCAGACATATCCCAACTCCCTGGCCCGCACACAGGCACTCAGGCACTAACACGTCAATAACCATGGACAATGTACAAACGTTTATTACAACACAATGTTGTTCATCTCTTCAAGTGCATAATATAAGAATTCTCTTCTAGTTGTGTCTAGACTACCATCTCGTCCTCGGAGACATCCTGCATTTTAATAAAGTCTGGTACTCACGCATTTAGAAACTTCACACTCTGCTTTTGCCTAAACTGATAATACACTTGCAGTTGAAGATGTAATACAATTGATGGTAAAATAGCATGCAGGTGGATTAATAACACAAGCTGAAGATATCGTCCACACGGACATATGCCATCTACACAGGCTGAAGACACAAGCCCCAGTCTTTGAAAGGACGCTCAACGTCTCCCAATTCAAAGTTGCCGTCTGCTATCAATTTTGAGCAGAAGTCAAGACGTCACTTCCTGCAACCACGGGCTACCGTGTATAAACAATACATCCAGGAAGTGATCGTATACAAAACATGATATGATATTTACTCATATCACTTTCTCTACAAGGTATCTCCACATTCAAGATCATCTAAAGTGGATTATCTCTTGCTTATTCCTTCAACATCCCATGAAGATCATGTGGGTCTCTGAGGAAACAAAGAAAGTCTGGACTACTCCTGTTACAGGCATGCCATACCAGGTGACTAATATGAGGTCATGAATGAGGCTGGCAACCTCATGACAAGCAAACTGCCACAGAAGCCACTGCTACAAGAGCACATGAAAGTTTTGATGCTGACCTTCTGTAAAGTGACCAGCTGTAATGACTGCTCCATGGTCTATGGGGAGCAAAAGGGAACATAATGATTACGTCTGCACTCTGCACTAGAGAGATGGTCTGAGGATAAGTTATCTAACTTCCTGTCTCTACATGGCATCTCCACATTAAAGATCAATTACAAAGAAGGGTATTGTTGTTGTTTAACTAGGACTGCTGAGCTTCTCATTCTTTTGCAACCAATACCAAGTTGAAGACTCCTTAGTATTACCTACACTGTAGAACTAGGCTTTTTCTGTGGCTTTTCTGCCATTCCGAAACATGTTGAAATCATGAGCTCCAGTTTCTCCAGCTTGACTGGCATTTAAAGGATCATAACATCAGGTTCCAAGCTAGGAGGAAGAAGTGCATGGCATACTGTGCATTCCCCACCATCCAAGGGGGCTCTCCAAATATGAAGAGTTAAAACACTGTGCTGAATAGTGACTCTCCCAAGGAATTGTCACGTCCTACACAGAGCCACTTCTCAGCTTCCCCTGTACATCATGGGTCAATAGTGTGATCTTCCTGTATGCAGCCAACCAGGTAAAAAGCCAGAGTTATGTCTGGGGCTCAAATGACTCCTCCAAGCTTAGTGTGCAATGCCGGGTTCTCAACATGTTCCACCACAGGGGGAATCCCTGGAAGTGTGTGGATGATTTCAAGAGTCAATGAGGGTATAATTAGCTTCATAGAAAGGCTCACTTCCACATTTGAATACTGTAGCATTGTGCATAGCTGGTGGTCATATAAGGATGACTTCATATATGCTTCCATGCATTTACAATGGATATAAAACACTTTCTGTTCCCATTATCTCTTGATTATTCCTTCAAACTTATATTGTAGTCACCCTCCAGCCTGCTTTCCTTCACATATTTCCTCAATTTGTTTTTCAATAAATTGTTATACATTCTGTTTTATCCCAACTTCAATTACTTCCTCCAGCTGTTTATCCACTCTATATTCTATATATGTTTCCACTCCATACATGACTGAAGAGTATATGTACCATATGACACCTTTTACTTTCTGTGTTTTTCACAGGGATATAAGTATCTGTCTAATATTTTTTTAAAGTATATCTGGCCATGTATATTCTCTTTTTGGGTTCTGTTTTATCCTCCATTAGCTTGCACCAAAGGTATACACATTTTTTTTCTCAATTTTTCATATTACCCAGCACCTCTTCATTTATGTGTACAGGTAGTCTTCAACTCACGATGAGGTTCCATTCCGACAACTTAGTTGTAAGTTGACGTGGTCATAAGTCAAAACACCCTTTAAATGTATTGATTTATTACATATTTCCAAGTCCATTTTTCCATCACATCATCATTTGTTAAAGTCATACAAGATTAATAATATGTAGGACTGACGCATTTTTTTCGTTACCTTGCAATAAGCTTGCTGGCGACCAAGTTTAGTTTGCCACCATCCCTTGGAAGAGAAGGAGCTCCGTTGAGTCAAGAGAAAATCTGATATGCAGACTATTATTTAAGTCAGTCTTAACTACGCACAAGACATTCTTGTTGTGGAGAAGCCATATATAAACTGCAGCCAGTATGAAAGTTTTACCAGTGGTCTGGCTATGGCCAAATTACATTGTTTTCAAAATACCATGTGAGTAGAGAGATATTTCTCAGTTCTTCCACAGCAGCCATCCCTCATAGTAGAGTAGGAATGTTATTTTTTTTTACAACTTACGAACTTGCCATCCCTTAGGATAGGAAGTTGAAGTATAAATCAGTAGAACTGACACAAACGCATATATTCACCACAGCGATACATTTTAAATTGCTTGTTACCATCATTTTAAAAACAGACCAGAGATTGTTTCGCACCAGATGTTAACTGAAGATTTTTCTTTTCTTCTTCTGCGTTCGTCCTGAAAAGGACATTGGCTGCGTTGTGTCGCCGTTTACAGCAAAGCTGCGATATCTGCGCCTTTCAGCCCGACACATCCGACTTCGGCACGACATTTTTTAGGACCGGGTTTGCCTTCCCACTTCGATCCCACTCTCTCAGCCAGACTGCAGTGATGCAGCCTGTTTCCAGGACCACCACTTAGAGGTGGAGTAGGGTCTTGGTCAGCTCTGGTTCGCTGACCCTGAAGCAAGCAGTCAGCTATGGGTCGCTGTCTGCATTCTACTTTTGACGCGTCTTAGGTCCCTAACTGGAGATTGACGTTGACACATAACCTGTGGTCAAAATATAACAATAATCTTGTTCTGAACATTTGTCAATGTTATTCAGAAAAACTGTTATATACCTAATGATAGCCACACCACAGGCTTGTGAGTCAAGCTGTGGTCACCTTAGATATAGTCTTTAAAAAAAACAAAAAAGAGCAAAAACATCCTCACATCCTTGTAAAAATCCTGTCATGCAAAAAAATAGTCTTATTTACCAGTGTCCATGGTCAACATACTGTACACAAACTTACCATCTCTAATGCAAGTCAGTAGTGTAGATAGAAGAAACTTCAGTTTTTCCCGTTTTTAAATTTCCTACTTAATTTTTTTAACCTTATCCTCGTAGGCTTAAAGTCTTATCACAAAGACTCTCAAGATGCTAATGAAATATGGTAGGTGCAAGGGTGAACATGGTTCTATTGCACACTGCCATACAGGGCTCTCAGTCCCTGCCCACCATTGCAAGTGCTAACTTCGCCAGGCGTGGAAAGTTAAAAAAAAAAATGACGTTTATTCATTTTTTTCAATCATAATCTCTCACATAACTCCTAGTGACCTCCTGTGGAACCTCGGTTGCGAAACTCAGCTTTTGAAACATGGTACATTTTGGGCATAACTCTTCCTCACCACAGTCCTTAACAGGAAACAAAGATGAAAAATATAGAAAGACTTTGAGAGGATGACAATATATACAGCAGATGTGTAGGAAAAAATTAACAAATAAAACTGCTAAATGAAGAAAGAAAGTAACAAACCAAGCAGACAAGATATTTCAAAATCAATTGAATGTACTAAGAAATAACAGCAAATAATAATAATAAATAAAGTACAATAAAATTTTGGCCTGAAAGTGAAGAAGTCTACAACAATGTTTATTTATATTCCCGACGTTATTATCACGGTAGAAGGGGAACGACTAAGTAAGTAAGTTACTATCACGGTAGAAGGGGAACGACTAAGTAAGTTACTATCACGGTAGAAGGGGAACGACTAAGTAAGTTACTATCACGGTAGAAGGGGAACGACTAAGTAAGTAAGTTACTATCACGGTAGAAGGGGAATGACTAAGTAAGTAAGTTACTATCACGGTAGAAGGGGAACGACTAAGTAAGTAAGTTACTATCACGGTAGAAAGAGAATGACTAAGTAAGTTACTATCACGGTAGAAGGGGAATGACTAAGTAAGTTACTATCATCGTTATCTTTATCTTTCAGCTCCCCAAGGAGCATAGGCCATCAACAAGTTCATACCAGAACTTCCTGTCGTGTGCCGTCCATTCAAGGTCTTTCCATATCTTCTTTTTCCCTTTCATTCCTGTCTCCAGTTCTCTTCTCTGTCTTTTTTTTGGTCTCCCTCTACTCCCCTCACCCTGGGGATTCTATTATAAAGACTGCCTTGTAATACTATCAACAAGTTGTCTCAATGTGTGTCCTATCCACTGCCAGTGCCTTCTTCTCATCTCCTGCTCCACTGGCACCTGTCTGATTCTTGTCATCTCCTGCTCCACTGGCACCTGTCTGGTTCTTGTCATCTCCTGCTCCACTGGCACCTGTCTGGTTCTTGTCATCTCCTGCTCCACTGGCACCTGTCTGGTTCTTGTCATTTCCTGCTCCACTGGCACCTGTCTGGTTCTTGTCATCATTTTCACATTTGTCACCTAGGAAGTCACTACAAGTTACTTTGAAAATAATGAATAAGTCAAACAAATAAGTTAATAAATAACAGGTAAGTTGTAGCACAGAATAATTTAGTGAATATGATAGGAAGGTTTTTTCTATCTAATAAGGTCTATAAGCTTTTATCTAAACACCAGAAAACTGAAACATTCTGAAAATTGAAAGTTTGGGCACTTTTTGATCAAAATTTAGGTGAATTCTGACTGTTTTGGGTGACCTTGCGTTATTTTAAAATATGCAATTTGAGCTACTTTTAAAATGTGATTTGGGCGACATTCGCAAACAGAAAACAAATCTGGTTTCCGAAAGAAAACTGTCCCCAGTGATTGAGGTCAAGAGGTCACAGACCTGTCATATTATTGTTGTCATTTTCCTTTGTGCTTTTTACGGAGCATGGAACCGCCACTGTAGCTGTTCCCCTTGCAGGAAGCCTGCACCAAGCAGTGACATCCCCTTGCAGTGGTGGTTTCTGGGACAATTTGTTTAATGTTAACATGATGAGGTTGCCAGCCCCATGATGAGGTTGCCAGCCCCATGATGAGGTTACCAGCCCCATGATGAGGTTGCCAGCCCCATGATGAGGTTACCAGCCCCATGATCAGGTTACCAGCCCCATGATGAGGTTACCAGCCCCATGAGGTTACCAACCCCATGATGAGGTTACCAGCCCCATGATGAGGTTACCAGCCCTATGCACAACAACATATAAGTCACCTTATATGACATGCTTGAGGGTTCCTAGTCTTTCTTTGTCTCCACCCCCTCCTCCCGCGGAACTCCATGGCTAATAAACCTATAAAACCCTTTCAATGCCAACGTATATTATCTCAATGAGGTTGACATTTAGCCTAAATTTCTTGCTGTAGCCTGATTTACAACATTCCACATTTTCCTCAGCAGATGTAAAAATGATGAAGATAACATGGAAAGAACTTGGGCTTGATGGCATGTGACATGAGAACTTGGCATGTGTTTGTTGAAGGCCTATGCTCCTTGGGAAGCTAAAAGAAATTGACTGACTTATTTATAACTAGCACTGTCAGCATTACGTGTTGTTTTGTCCTGTGTAGTTCCCCCCAGGTGGGGGGTCTTTCAAGTGCCAGCAAAATAAAAGGACTACTACTCTCTCTGGCATGTTGTACAACCGACTAATATGACGTTGGGCATGGGGATCTGGTAACCTCATCACATATAAACAAATGCAGCAGAAACCCCCACTGAAAGAGTGTGTGACTGCTTGGTGCTGGCTTCCTACATGGCAACCAGCTATAGTAGCTACTCCATGCTACGGCAGGAGTGCAAAAGCAAAGGAAAATGATTGTATGCTCAAAGTAGACTTTAATATTATAAGAAAACATAAGTCTACAAACCTGAGTTTGATTAGCACTGCTCTGTGCTGAGAAAGTGATAATAGAAGCAATGTACTTGTCCTGTGGCAGGTCGCTCATCATTTTCTTGGACACGTACGCGCTTTTCCCTGTTCCAGTTGGTCCCACAAACAGTAATGGTCTAGAATTAGGACCAGAGAGAAATGGGAAATTTTTATCAGCATGGAAGGCACTTCCTTTTTTGCGTACTATTTACTAACTGGACATTTCCGTTGTCTGGGTGTTTTAAATCTTTTACACTCAAAATCCCTAGGGTCTACTTATCTTTGACAGCTGAAACTTTGCATGCAGCTCCCTTTCTTGGTACATTTTAATTTGTCCAGTTTTGATTGGCATTGACCCAGCCACTTTTTATAATAATGGAAACAATGTACAATAAAGTGGAAGTAACTCTATTAGTGCAAGATTTTTATGGTAGGGGAAATAATGAATTGCTAAAAAGATTGTGTGTTGTGTTTAATGGGATGAGTTTGGGATGATAAACGATAATGTGCTATTAATACATGTATTTTTTTTACTCAAAACTCTCTAACTGACTGAATTATCAACTGCCATTTAACAATTAAAAACCTTTTAGAATTCAGTAAATAAAGGAGTTTTTAATGAGATCAAATCACAAATTCTTGGCTTTGATCAGTAGAAGGCTTTTAATTTCATTATAAATCTTCTCAAATCAGGAAATAAGAGAAAAAATTTTCAATCACAGTATCCAACAAATACCAAGTACTCCAACAGCTGGAAGATGAAGCAGATACGGAAGACCACTGGCAACAAGTAAAAGATATATAGAACGAGACATGTGAAGAAGTACTGAGAAAAACAGAACATCAGCACAAAGCATGGATAACAACAGAAATCATTAGCAAGATAGAAGACAGGAAAAACAAGAAAGCAGATTTAAACAGAAGCAAAACCAGAAGCTACAAAGCCAAAGCTCATGAAGTGTACATAGAAGCAAACAAAGAAGTAAGAAGAAACATCAAAAGAGACAAGAGGAAGTATATTGAAGAGTTGGCAAGGGAAGCAGAGGAAGCTGCAGCCAAAGGAAATATGAGGGACCTGTACAACAACACAAAGAAGCTAACAGGGAAATATAAGCAAGCAAATGGCCTCATAAAAGATAAGAATGGAAAATTGCTTAGTAATATACAAGAACAAATGAAGAGATAGACAGAACATTTTGAGGAACTTCTCAACAGACCATCTCCAACTAATCCCCCAGACATCCAACCAGCTTAAGAGGAGCTACAAATCAGATGTGAACGACCAAGTAGAGAAGAAATAAAGAAAGCCATAAAGCTTCTGAAAGATGGAAAAGCAGCTGGTCCAAATGGAATTCCAGCAGAGGCCATCAAGACAGATATTGATTCCTCTACAGAGATATTATACAAACCACTTGGCAAAGTCTGGGAGAGAGAGGAAATATCAGCAGAGTGGAAGGAAGGTTATCTGGTCAAGTTGCCTAAGAAGGGAAATTTACAAGAGTGCACAAATTATAGAGGAAAAATGTTACTATCAGTGCCAGGAAAAGTATTAAACAGAATCATCCTTGAGAGATTAAAAGAGTCCATAGACAAGCAGCTGAGAGACAAAACATATCCTGTACAGACCAGATAGCCACACTGAGAATAATAGTTGAACAAAGTCTGGAATGGAATTCACTGCTATACATCGGATTCATGGACTATGAAAAGGCATTTGACAGTGTAGACAGAGAATCACTTTGGAAATTGATGAGGCATTATAGAGTTCCCATGAAGATCATTAACTTAATAAGGAAGACCTATGAAGACATTACATGCAGAGTTCTTCATGAAGGACAATTTACAGAACCATTTAGGATTAGAACGGGAGTGAGACAGGGATGCCTCTTGTCTCCATTTCTTTTCTTACTAGCAATAGATTGGGTTTTAAAAACATCGACATCACATAACAGAAATGGAATCCAGTGGAATCTGACTTAACAGCTTGAAGATCTGGATTTTGCAGATGACTTGGCTCTTCTGTCCCATAACCATAAACAGATGCAAGAGAAAATGAAAATTCTCAATGAGAGGTCACAACAAGTGGGCCTGAAAATACACAGGGAAAAGATAAAGATTATGAGAATAAATGCAAGAAATAATAACAGGGTTGAACTTGAAGAAACACCACTAAATGATGTAGAATCGTACACATATCTTGGCAGTAATATAGATAAAGTTGGAGTGACAGACAGTGAAATTAAAATAAGAATACAAAAAGCAAGAGGAGCTTTCATTGCATTGGCAAACATATGGAGAACAAGAGAAATCAAGTCCAACACGAAAATAAGAATCTTCAACTCAAATGTCAAGTCAGTCCTATTGTATGGCTCTGAGACATGGAGAACAACAAAAACAACAACCAAAAAGCTACAGACTTTTATAAATGGGTGCTCGCATAGAATGGAAGGACTGAAATGGTATGACAAAGTCACAAATGTGGAATTGATGACAAGAACCAGACAAGTGCCAGTGGAACAAGAGTTGAGAAGAAGACGCTGGCGATGGATAGGACACACATTGAGGAGACCTGTTGATATCATTACAAGGCAGTCCTTGTTCTGGAATCCACAGGGAATGAGAGGCAGAGGTAGACCAAAAAACACATGGAGAAGAGAATTGGATACAGAGGTGAAAATGATGAGGAAAACATGGAAAGAACTTGAGCCAATGGCACGTGACAGGAAGACTTGGCATGTGTTTGTTGAAGGCCTATGCTCCTCATGGAGCTAACGGGTAATGATTGATTCATTGATAAACCTTCTTATAAAGAATTTGATTTCATTTGATTCATAAGCCTCTTAAAGACGGAATACAGTTTTGTCATTACATTAATTCAAAACCTTGTTCCTGTGTCAATCAAAAACTCTGTTACTAATACCACAAGCCAGCTGACAAAGTATTTATTCATTTTGACTAACCTGCCAGAAGCAATGTGCAAGTCCATTCACATTTTTATTAACTCACCATATAAGAAAACTCTACCCCGCACATTCAATTTGTAGAGTGGTTAGAGCGCTCGCTTCTCATGGAAAAAGTACTAGGTTTGATACATGGTGGTGTCATATTCAAGTCTACCCAGCTGTAAATGGGTTCCTGAATGCTCTTGAGTTAGGGAAGGCAAAGGCAGCAAGGAAGGAAACAAGTCACCCCACCTATTGAAGTTGAACCTAGTACAGTGAAGTCTGTAACACTTCACTTCCCTACTGCAGTATCTGCTATAGGACTAACTACCTCCCCCATGAACTATATGGTTTGCCACGATATGGTACATTCTTTATTCAAGGACCATCTTATGTGCCGTATGGTTATAGCATACATGCCACACCTCGGAGATGAAAAACCTGTACAAAAAATCCAAAACCCTGTACAAAGACCCGCAAAACTTGGACAAAGACTGAAAAAAACATATCAAAAGAGTTAACTCGTGTAAAAATATTTTCAATTACAGTGGGCTGCATTATAAATGAGGCAGGGGACTTTGCGTTTTAAAGCAGGTCTTCACTTATTTAAAAACCCAAATAATAAATGTTTGAGTTTATTTTACACTGTAAAAATAATGTGATGGTGCCATCATTTAGTCTATTTCTGAGCTTAATTATCACTAACAGACTGGGAAATCCTGTGTTCAGTAGGACCTTATAAAAGAACTCTGAGACACAGTAATAAGGGGAATGGGTTAGAAAACCTGTACAGAAATTATGTACAGGGTGTACACATCTGAAAATGCAAACACTTTGTACAGATTATGGGTAAACCATAGCATGTGGCATGTATGGTTATAGTCAGATTTCCTCGTATCTGAACTTTACAAGATATAAAACAAACATATTTATTACATTCAAGACTTAAAACAATTTAAAATATTCTTTGGCCAACTTACAATGATTTTAACATACACTGTGGGATATTTTTTCCTGAATGTGTATGTGTTTATTATTTGTTTTAGGTTTAGTATAGTGTATCATCATTCAAAACATTTTGAAGAAATCTGTTCTAAAATATTGATAATAGCTTAATCACACCCATTTTCTTAAACGGTCTCGTCCTGCATGTCACTGGCATTCCTGTCCACTTCCTAACACTTTAGACATTCTGTAGCAGCAACAAGCTCTCTACAGTTCTTCTTAGTAACCAGTGCTTAAAAAAAAACACAAGAAGACCCTTTTTTCTCACTGCCCAAAATTAGCAATATGTGTTCCATCCCACTGCTCAAAGTTTACTTCATCAGATCTCAATATATGCTATATTCCTGCTATTAGCACCATCACTGATCCTTTCTGTTCCATGTGAAACTTGGGGCTGCAATAGTTGTTCACCAACAATTTATATTTTGGACCATCTTCAGCTCTGCCTATAAGATCCAAGTTGCTTCGACTTCTTCCTCTACAGTTCTTCTCCAGGTTCTCTGTGATCTTCCCACCCTGCTCTTTCCCTGCGGGTTCAAATCATAAACATGTCTGACTGTTTTATGAGGGTATTTCCTAGCCATCTCCTCTTTCTCTCTTTCATATTTAGCAGTAATGGCTATTGTCTTGTTGTATTCCACAGATTTATCTTTGTTGTTATTTATATATCTAACCATCTGATACACAGGGTATGACAGAGGTACAAGGGGATTGACATAAGTCTTGGGCCTGACCATGAAGGAGTCACAGGAGGAAGATGAAACTTGGCACATTTAAAGTTCATCATATTTGCACCGAATGTGTGAAGTACGCATTTGTTTCTTCAATGGGTTTTCCCGCTACGGTGCACGGTGCAATGTACCCTATTGACCGGATCTGCTGCTCCAAAGATTTGACAAAACAATGGAAAAGAAGGAGGCCAGAGCTGTGATAAAATTTCTGATGTTTCAGGGAAAAACACCTACAGAAATACACAAGGAGATGGAACCAGTGTTTCGTGATTCTTGTCCTTCGTATACTTCGGTAAAAAACAGTTTAAGTGCGGCCGCTCAAATGTTGCTGATCTGCCAAGATCTGGTAGACCAGCCTCAGAGTGCAACGATGAACATGCAACAAGAGTGAAGAAAATCATTGACCAGGATCGAAAAATGACAATTGTGGAGATAGCTAGTAGAGTAAAACTAAATGAAAGAACAGTTTATAGAATTTTACACAACAGACTCAACATGAGAAAAGTCTGTGCATGCTGGATTCCGCGACTGTTGACACATGAACAGAAGCAAACGAGGGTAAATTGCTGTCAACAGTTGCTCAAAAAGTGTCAGTCAAAAAAAATTTTTTGGAGATCATGGTGACAGTAGATGAGACTTGGGTACACCATTATGACCCCGAATCCAAAATTGCCAGCATGCAATGGAAATCCCCGGGCTCCCCAACACCTGTCAAGCCGAGAGCGCAGAAATCTGCAGGAAAAGTGAAACTGGCTGTTTTTTGGGACGGCAAAGGTGTCCTTTTGAAAGATTATCTGCCTCGTGGCAACACAGTTAATGGACAGTACTATGCAGATCTTCTCCCCAAACTAAGAAAGGTTGTGACCAGGAAACGAGGGATAACGTGCACTCAAAATCTTCCTTTGCTTCAAGACAACGCGCCCTCTCACAAAGCACAGCTTGTGCAGCTAGCAGCGGACGATTTGAATATTGAAATTCTTCCACACCCACCATATTCTCCAGATTTGGCTCCATCAGACTTTTTTCTATTCCCAAATCTTAAAAAACAGCTAAAAGGAAGTCATTTTGACAGCGATGAAGAGGTTGTACTAGCATGTGATGACTGGTTTAGTTTGAAAAATAGGGTGTTCTACTCCCAAGGTCTTTTCAAGGTCAAGCAGAGATAGCAGAAGTGTGTCAATTCAGACTGTGGCAAAATTGAAAAGGAATAAACACTATACAAAATTTCAGCTCTCTGTGACATGTCCTTCATGGTCAGGCCCAAGACTTATGTCAATCCCCTTGTATTTGCTGCTCACTGTCTGCAGTTTGGACATAATATTCATGGTAACATGCCATGTTTCTATACCACACCTTAGGGAAATTTTATTAAAATTGTTTGTGAAAAACCTAATTTTATTTTCCTGAGAAAAAGCTGCAGTTTCTTTAAAAATATGTGTAGGTACATCTAGCTTTTTTCAAAATCCTTGTACTAATCCTGATTTGTACTTTCTTCTGTGTCAGTGTTACTTTCTGAATGTGTAGAGCTGCAAGCTTCTTCAACTATCTGGCCACTCATCTTTACTTAATCTGTTTGCCTATCACTCATCCTATTTTCTGTTTTGTTTATACTGATGTATGGTCCTACTTTGCTACTTCTGCTGTTAGTCTATATGTGTCTTCTTGCATGTCTTGTGTTCTTTTGTTAACACTGTTCAATAGCTGCCACATTTATTTTATTTTACTGCTTGAATTATGCTATTTAAAAAATGCTATATTCCTTTTAGTCATGTGCTCAAAGTATGCTATATTCCATTTATTCCTGTGCTCAGAACATGCTTTCATCAAATTATCTAGTTCCCTTTAAATGCAGCCAAAATCAATCCAAATAAGGTTTTGAACATATTACTACTCCACACACAACAGAACTCACCTCATAGAAATAGTCCCAGACAGTTTGTTCCGGGGGAAACATTGTTTCTACTTTCTTGATTTCTTCAGGAATTGGAAATTCAGGGCTTTTGCCATCTAAGAGCTGATAATAAAAGTCATGAAACTTTTTCCTTCCATCGCTATCAACACAGCCAGCGATGGTCCATGGAAGGGAAAATAATAATGATGCCTGCAGACAGGAAAGATGATAACAAGCAAACCTTAGCATAGTTATTTTTTCATTACGGAGGATATCAGTAAATTTATGGACATTTCTAAATCTAGACCAACATTTTAATAAGATTAAATACAGAATTCAAAACTGTGAAAAGGTTTACATGAGAAATGTCAAAAGTGAAAAAACAAACAAACGTTTGGAAAACCAATGGCCTGGCTGAAAATAAACTAATTTGTTTTCCAAGGTAAAAGAAGTAGGGGGATACCCAAAATTTAATAAGAATAAAGAAGAACTGGAAAGAAAATGAATGGACAGCACCGGCCAGGAGGACGTGGTGTGACCCAATTTAAGGCCAATATTCTATAAGGAACTAAAGGGTAGTGATGATAATGATGACCTTATGTAAGATAACAATTTTATGAATATAATTTTATCGCTCAAGATAATTCATGTTATTTTGCATGAAATAAAGTTAACAATAATACTGCCTGATTTTTGGATGATGGAGCCTTACAGCGTGGTCACCTGGGCCTTACTGTATCATAAGAAATGTCAGGTAAACTGCATGTTGATTTTGTCGTAATGTAAAGCTTATAATCGTTTGTTCATTTTTACATGAAGTAAAATAACTATGTAATATGTTGTTCAAGTTTAAAAGTGATCAAAATTATATTGAAAGAACTAGAGTGAATGGCACAGGACAGGAAGGCTTGGCATGACCTTTTCAAAAGTTTATGATTGGCAGGGACATAAACAAAGTAATGAATGAAAACTCACCAAATGGGAAACTCACATCATAATAAAACTCTCCACATATTAAAAGTCACCACACAACTAAACTCACCTTATATTATAAATCACACAGAACAAAACTCATCATATAACTAAAATCACCATATTATAAAATTCACAATATAACAAAACTCACCATATAATAAATAAAGCTCACCATGTAATAAAACTCACCATATTATACAATTCACAATATAACAAAACTCACCATATAACAAAACTCACCATATTATTAAATTCACAATATAACACAAATCACCATATTATAAAATTCACAATATTTACAAAACTCACCATATAACAAAACTCACTATATAATAAAACTCACCATATGACAAAACTCACCATATAATAAAGCTCACCATATAATAAAACTCACCATATAATAAAACTCACCATATGAGAAAACTCACCAAATAATAACATTTTCCACATGAAACTCTAAAGATAACAAAACACCACACAACAAAACTCACCATATCATAAAATTCACCACATAATAAAACTCATCATGTAACAAAACTCAAACCATAAGAAAACTCACGCTCACACTATAATAAAACTCATCATATAACAAAACTCACCATATAATAAAACTCATCATATAATAAAACTCATCATATAACAAAACTCACCAATAAATAAAACACACCATAATAAAACTCACCATAAAATAAAACTCATTATTTAACTAAACTCACCATATAATAACTCACACCATAATAAAACTCACTATATAATAAAACTCACCATATAATAAAACTCATCATACAATAAAACTCATCACATAACAAAACTTACCATATAACAAACCATATAACCAAACTCACCATATAATAAAACACATCATATAACAAAATTCACCATATAATAAAACTCACCATGTAACAACTCACCATATAACAAAACTCATCATATTACAGAACTCATCATATAACCAAACTCACCACATAATAAAACTCATCATATAACAAAACTCACTTTATAACAAAACTCACCATATAATAAACTCGAAGATGTTTGTGAGTGTGAGCATGCTCACTGTTGAGCACATTATTCATTAACATGTCCACAAAACTGAGCAATGAAACAACCTGGCTGGAATGGCTGGGTTGGATGTAATCCTGACAATGCAATAGACAAGAGATGAGCAGTCACAGCTAACAGCACAGACATTTGACTGGTCTTAATTTATAGATTCTTGTTTTTATTTTACAGACCAAGTCATAATACTGGAGACTTTGCAAGTCAACACTAGAAAATATAGTTACATCTCAGGAAACTTCTAGCAAGTTTTTCCAGAAATGGTACTGTTGAGACCATATGCGCTTTCCATATTCCTCATACATACATGCCACACCTAAGAGATGAAAAACCTGTACAAAAAATCCAAAAACCCTGTACAGACCCCCAAAACCTGTAAAAAGACTGAAAAAGTGCATCAAAAGAGTTAATTCGTGTAAAAATATTTTCAATTACAGCTGCATTATAATTGAGGCATTGAGACATTACCTTTTAAAGCAAGCCTTCATTTATTTTAAAACTCAAACAATAAATGTCTGAGTTTATTTTACACTGTAAAGATGATGTGATCGTGTCATCATTTAGTCTATGTCTGCACTTAATTATCACCAACAGACCAGGAAATTCTGTGTTTGACAGGACCCTATAAAAGAATTCTGAGACACAGTAATAAGGGGTATGGGTTAGAAATCCTAAACCTAACCGTGAACCCTAACCATAATCTTAAACCTAATGACGTTTGCCACATACAAGGATGACATCGAAGAAGACGTTTCACTGCTCTCACAACTAATTTTACTATGTTATTATTATTACTGCAAAGAGAAAAATTGAACTAAACTATACTATCCTGTTATATGAAATAGAATGGGGAGGTTTCTAGGGAGGTTTAGAATCACCCCAATAAATATTTGATGTAATTTTAAAAATAATAAAATCACGTTATCATATTAATTTTTTTTAAAACAAAAAACTCATAACTTGTAACGAAAATATAAACTGGCGCTAGCGTAATTTATTCTCTACCAAACTTCAAAAATGAAAATAGCCATTTTAGCCATTTTGCCTAACTGGCAGTTTTAAATGCCCATAATGACTTTAGCGTCAATCGTCAATATGACAAACATTGATAGTAATTAATTATTTAATAAAAATAACTCACTGGATGATCATAATAATGATATAGCCACCAAAGAAAAATCAGAATGATTTTAAAGAAAGGAACTTAAAACTAAAAAGAGAAGTAACTCGAAAAAAACTTTCCCAGGGGCTCTGATCAGGTTAAGATACAAATTTGCCTCGCTTTCGTGATTTTTTTTTCCAGTTTCAAATTTCCTTTTATAGTATTATTATTAAAACGTATATTTCTTACGCAGATTTTACAAGTTTTAGTGAAATCAAGTAATATTTAGTGGTATCCACTTTTTTCTGTCCTTATAAGCAGCCATAAAAAAAAAAAATTATGCTCAATGCGACATAATCTTTAAAGTAATCAGTAACGTGCTGGCTGCCGTCAGCTATAGCGAAAAATCATGAATGAACGACACACCACGTGGACTCTCACAAATCCCGCATCAATTGAAAAATAGGCAGCTTGGTTTTATTGGTTGATTTTTTATTCACGTGGCCTACCATCTCGCTGAATCTCACGACGCAAATATTGGCTTAGGTTTAGCGCAAGACGATCAATTTATATATATTTAATAATTAGGCAAAATAAACCTGTACAGAAATTATGTATGGGGCGTACACATCTGAAAATGCAAACACATTGTACAGATTATGGGTAAACCATAGCATGTGAAATCTATGCTCATATAAAGTGCATCTTTGAGGTAGATGTTCAGCAGTCATTTTATCTGTGCCAGAGTTAGACTCATCAATAGTTCCTATATTCAGCTTGTTGAATAGATGGTATCCTAACCTGTTGTAGCCAGTGCGAAGTCTGAAGATTTCCACTTGTTCACTTCTGCTGAGCTGGTAATATGCATCATACTGTTGGTGGCCTGCATGCTCTGCTTCCCACTTGCTCCTGTATCTGCGCTTGATAAAACTCTTGGCCTCTTCATAAGTTAATTGTTGATTGACTGAAGTGGCTGTTGTGGTTATCTAAATTTTTGTTTCAGCCAATGAAAATTTGTTTTATAGCATTTGTCTAGCACATGTCCTCATTTGTATCTTATGTCTTTCCCATCAACTTTTAAATAACTATATTGTGTTTGTAACTTTGCTATTCTCAAAGTAAGTTCTGCATCTTTTTTATCTGTACAGTAAGTTTCCTTAGTGCACTAACCTTTTTTTTTTTTTTTTGCAGATCTTCCTTAGACTTTTTGGCTGTCCATTTACTTCTAACACCATTAAACAAGGCATCTATGACTTCAGTGATTTCTTCTTTATTAAAAAAAAAATGACAAAGTAGGCTTTCAAAAAACAACAACTGCTGTAGCTTCTGTGATTAATAACTCAACATGACTAACCTTACAGTTATGACGAACAAAGTTAATGCAAGGTTGGACCAGCCATTCAAGAAGGTTGTTAAGCATTGGCCGAATATCATCTGTTAGAAAGTCAGGCTGTGTATTCAGCCATGACTTGACCAGGGGCCTCCAACCCAGGGTGGATGGTTCAAGGTAAATCATGCCACAGCGGGAAACCGTAGCAGGCTGTTGAACATATGGATGTACTCAAGAAAAATAGCCTCATGACAAATGTCTAAAATCTCTTGTTCCTAAGCGTGGCATTTCATTTTTCCAGTCACTTAAGTGAACTTTGTATCCTCATACGCATTGATTAGACATAATTTGTATTCTCTTCTCAGTCAAATAAGAATAACTCTTATATTCTTTTCAGAGAATTAAGAATCCTTTGCTCAGTCAATTAAATATCATCCCATACCTCTTTTCAGTCAATTAAGCATAATTTGTATTCTCACCTAAGTCAGTTAAGCATAATTTGTATTCTCACCTAAGTCAGTTAACCAACATGTTTATCGTGTTCAGTCGATTAAGTATAATTTTCATCTTAGTGAATTTATAATAAGTGTTCTTGATTAATGAAACATAGTTTCTATTCTCTTCTCAGTAAATTAAGCATAAATCTTGTTCTCTTGTAAGTGAAGTCAGAATAATCAGATGATCTTTTTAGTCTGTCATGTGTTGACAACTTTGAGTTGTTTAAATTTCTTATAAAACTGAAAAAAGATCAACACTGCAATACATCAACAACTAACGTCTGCAAGGAACAACAGAATAACACAATAGAAAACTCAGGTCAGGATGAAACATGATAAAAAAGACATTAAATCAAAGAATATGTAACCTTAGACTGTGAAGTATGAGCATTATTATTTAACTAATATGGGCTAATATGATGGATAATCTTCAACTTCCTATTGGATGGCTGAAACATGGAAATCAACAAAAGTAACTATCAAGAAGTTAGACTTCTAAAAATAGGTGCTTGCATAAAATAGGAGAATTTAAATGGTATGACAAGCTGACAATGCAGAATTGATGACAAGAACAAGAAAGTTCTAGAGAAACAAGAAATGAGATAAAGATGATAGTGATGGACAGCAGACACACTGAGGAAGCCTGTTGATAGCATTTGCCTAAATTGTATGTTCTGCTAGATATCATATTATCTGCCAAACTTGCATTGCAGCATTATATTTCACTTACTTACTTACTTACTTACTT
Organism: Oreohelix idahoensis; assembly: GCA_024509875.1. Classification (NCBI taxonomy): domain Eukaryota; kingdom Metazoa; phylum Mollusca; class Gastropoda; order Stylommatophora; family Oreohelicidae; genus Oreohelix; species Oreohelix idahoensis. Next base: position 564,293 of record JAMPIV010010565.1, read on the forward strand.
AGTCGTTCCCCTTCTACCGTGAGGTAGAGAGGTTTGGAAGAGAGAGCGCCAGACTATCCTATCGGCTGTCTTCCTCCTGGCCTGGTTCCATTCTAGTCCTTGGTCCTTCAAAGATTGTCTAATGTTGTCCTCCCAGCGGACTCTGGGTAGTCCTGGAGGTCTGGATCCCTGGCTCTTTTTTTCCCATGCTTGTCATGGTAGTCGATCTTCTCCCATTCTGCAGACATGGCCAAACCATCTTAATTGGGACTGTTCTACTTGGGTCTGCAGGGGGTGGAATTTAAGGCCTTGATGTATCATCTGGTTGCGGACCATGTCTCTTCTTGTTACTTCAACCACCTTCCTCAGATACCTCATTTCTGAGGTTTGGATCTGGCTTTTGTGGGTTGTAGTCATTGCCCATGACTCGCATCCATATGTCAAGACTGGGACATAGATGCAGCGGTATACAGTCATCTTTGTTTTCTTACCAACCTCTTTCTTGCTGAGGAATCCTCAATTTATGGCCTGAAAAAGTCTCCCAGCTGCTGCTTTTCGAGTGGCCAACTCTTCTTTGATGCCTCCCTTTCAGTCTATAATAGCTCCGAGGTATTCAAAGTGGTCGACCTGCTCCAGGACCTGTTCTCCCAGCTTAATCTGATGTCTTCTTTCTTCTCGTGATATCACCATGGTTTTTGTTTTAGAGCTGCTTATGACCATCCCTCTCTTCTCCAGCTCTTCCTTCCAGACTTGCAGGTTGGATTGGAGATGTGCCTCTGATTTAGCAATCAGGGCAATATCATCAGCAAATGCCAGCTCTGAAATACAGACCTGTCTCATCTTCCAGTACCCCACTGAATACTTTCAAAGGACAATGGATTATATTTCACACAGATTTAAAATTAGTGGAGAACAACAGTTGAAGCCTTATATTCCACAGGGAGTGAAACAAATGATGATGAAGTTGATGATGATGATAATAATATTTCACAGGTAATGAAAAAGACTGAAAATTATTATGATGAACATATACTCACATCTGAAGACCAAAAATGAAAGAATAAAGGGTTGCAGCAAACATAAATGCAAAATATTAGAAACAAACCGAAGCCTGGGATAAATCCATGGTTTCAAAAACCATTGTCATCACATTTGTCATCTGAATAATTTCTCCACTCATCAGACACAGTTTTTTGTTGTCATCTAAAACTGTGTTCATATTCTCAATCCATACGGCATCAATAGGACCATCAAAGATGACCCACTTTCTGTCTGGAGTATCTGTCTGGGCAAACTCTCTGAACCTGTTAGCAGTGACACCATCTGACCACTGGAAGTTGAATATACATGTTTAGCCAACAGCATGAGCGCCAGGCAAGAAATTACAGCATTAAAATTTTTAAAATGTTTATGAATGTGTACCACAGGAAAATAGACATAAGATTTTCTTCACATATCTGTCCTTTACAAACTAAAACTTAGATTATTTGCCAGAAAATGTCAAATGTAAAAGATCACATAAATAAATAAAAATTGCAACTACAGTATTAAAAACAGGAAGTAGCTCAAATATACACCTTACTCATCATCACTACCCTGCAGAGTATAGGCCATAAATTCTTCTTCTTCTTTGCACACTCTCAGATGTCCACTTGAGTGTTTTAAAAGAAAGCAGTAGTCAGTTTGAGGCAATTTGTATCTCCGTAGAGCTTTTCCACGAATGGTACTGGTGTCAGCCATATGTGCTTTCTCTGTTCCGCATATGTTGGGCAACTTTGAAGCAAATTTTCAGCAATCATTCTAGCAGTGCCACAGTTACACTCATCGGTAGTTCCTATCTTTAGCTTGTTGAATAGATGGTATCCCAATCTGTTATGGCTGTGCGGCATCTGAAGATTACCACTTGTTCTCTTCTGTTGAGCTGGTAGTATGCATCATTTTGTGTGTGACCTGGATGATCTGATTTGTTTCTGTATCTGATAAAACTCTTTGCCTCCTCGAAAGTTATGCTTGCATCAGGCTGAGGTAGATTTCCACCTTCCTTTGCCAATCTGTCAGCCTCTTCATTGCCGATGATGTTACAATGAGATGGGATCCATTGGATCACAATACAATTGAATCGTTGACATAGTTTGTGGAGCACTATTCTGAGGTCATCCAGGTCTGTATTATTTTAGCTTTTCAATGCTGCAATTACTGACTGTGCATCGGTAAATAAAGCCATTTGTCTCTCTGTGCTTTCCTCTGTCATTATAACCTCTGCTGCAGTTTTCAAGGCCTCTGCCTCTGCTTTGAAGTTATTTGAGAAATGTCCTGTTGCCACTCGCAGCTTTTTTTGTGCACCGGTGCTTAAAGTCAGAAAGACACCTCCACCTCCATTTTCTGTTGCATTTTTTGCTGATCCATCTGTGTATCCATGGGTCCAGGTGTTGCATGAGTAATGTTTCTCTATTTATTTTGTCGCTATGAATTTTCTCTCTGTTGCAGTCTGGCTCTTCTTTCTTTCAATTCCAGGAATGTTTTCTATCAATTCAGGGAAACAATGTATGCAGTGTAGATGGGTTTAATAGCTGATATTGCATTTATGGAAACTGCTCGCATCTGTGGTTTGGTTGATTCTACAAAGTTGCTTCATTTGAGTCTTTGCCTTCTAAGAGCATTTATTCTATGGCACATTGAATGGTCTGTTGAATTTCTCAGCTTGTTGCTGAGCCCTGATGTCTCTTCTATCCTCCATGCTCGATTTTGGTCATAAGTGAATTCATGCCAAGATTTCCCGTCCTGTGCCATCGTCTTTCATCGTCTTCTTTATCTCTGTCATCTCTATCGCCAATTACGCAGAAAGAATAAGATCACTGCACCATCTGGCAGTCGTACAAGGTCACTAATATGAGGATGTGCATGAGGCTGGCAACATCATTATGTAAACCAAATCACCACATAAACCATCACTACAAGAGCATGTGAATGCTTAGTGCAGGCTTCCTGTAAGGGACCAGCTACAGTGATGGTAAGGAAAATGATGATGATGACAGCTAAGCTGGAAGTGAGAGAAGGTGAAGTATCAGCAATTAGACATTTTTTTAAAGCGTATAATAAAGCGTATATTATAGAGAAATAGACATAGTCTGTCTTCACATATTTGACTTTCATAAACTAAATCTCATTTTTCAAGACATGCCAAATGTGAAAGAAAACTAAACAAAATTTATTATAAAATGTTAAACAAAAAGATTAAAAAGATATTGTTAAAATCTATATCTTCCTCATAAGCACCACCCATAAGCTACCAGTGGAGCATAGACCTTCAACATTTTCATGCTGAGCAGTCCAGTCCTGTGTAATCCATTCAAGGACTTTTCTTGTCCTCTTTATTATTTTCACTTCTATCTCAAATTCCCTTGCGCCACATGTATTTTTAATCTCTCTATGTTGTTCTTACCCACTGGTATTTGTCTGGTTATTTACATCAGTTTATCTTACCTACTGGTATTTGTCTGGTTATTTCCATCAGTTTATCTTACCCACTGGTATTTGGTTATTTCCATCAGTTTATCTTACCCACTGGTATTTGCTGGTTATTTCCATCAGTTTATCTTACCCACTGGTATTTGGTTATTTCCATAAATTTATCTTACCCACTGGTATTTGCTGGTTATTTCCATAAATTTATCTTACCCACTGGTATTTGTCTGGTTATTTCCATCAGTTTATCTTACCCACTGGTATTTGTCTGGTTATTTCCATCAGTTTATCTTATCTACTGGTATTTGTCTGGTTATTTCCATCAGTTTATCTTACTCACTTGTATTTGGTTATTTCCATCAGTTTATCTTACCCACTGGTATTTGTCTGGTTATTTCCATCAGTTTGTCTTACCCACTAGTATTTGTCTGGTTATTTCCATCAGTTTGTCTTACCCACTGGTATTTGTCTGGTTATTTCCATCAGTTTGTCTTACCCACTGGTATTTGTCTGGTTATTTCCATCAGTCTGTGCAAAGACCTATTTATAAAAGTCTGTATCTTCTTGGTTATTTTGTTCTCCATGTTTGACAATCATACAATAAGACTGCCTTGTTCTTTGCACAGAAGATTTCTATTTTTGTTTTGTACATGGTTTCGTTTGATTTCCAAGTACAGGTCTGTATCCTTTATATGAAATCCTTGGGAACAGTGTTGTTTCAGAAACCAGATTTTTTTCTATTTTCAGATAGTCCGGCTATCAGATAGAATAGGCCTTCTGCTCTGTCAGGCATGTCATATGAGGTTGTTTATGGAGCCTGGCAACCTCATCATGTTAAAGAAATAGCTACAGAAACCATTGCTGCAATAGTTTGTGCTTTGGTGTAGACTTCCTCATGGCGGCCATCAGCAGGAGTGAAAAAAGGAGATGATGATTATTTTTTTATTATTTCATTGCAGACCCTTTAACATTTATAATATTAATAATGTACACATTATAAAGTAAGAAAAACATTAAAGAGAGAGAGAAGCAGATGCACAAGGAAATGGAAACTGCATACCTCATGAGAGATAGGATCAAACTGGCCATAAAGCTGTCCCATCGTGATTGCTTTAGGATTGATGACACAGTGATGAACAGCCTCAAACTCAAGATGTGACTCACTGTTAAGAAGGGTCATGCCTTCTGCTAGAGTATGTAGAACTTTGGATTTCCCTCCATATGGCTCCCCAACCATCATAAATCTGGAGAGTAAAAATAACACACAAACAAAAGTGGACAAGTGCTACCAAAAGACTTCATGAAAATGCCTCATTTCTGTTATGAGTAGATACACCCACAAAATATTAGCTAAAAGTTAAACTCCTCGTCTATATGTTGATACACCCACAATCTATTAGCTAAACATTAAACTCCTCATCTATATGCCACTTGGATCATCTAAGAGGTTAACCTACTATGCTGTAAACTACTACCAATGGATTTTTGCCAAATCACTGCTAACCCTTGTGAGATCACTTTATTTGATCAATGCTTCAGTATTTTATTTAACTCTTAGTATACGAGCGGCCTTTTAGAAAAGCCGATGATCGATCCCTGTCAATAGCGAAAATGTATAGGTGAATGCATGTTTAAAACCACTGAACAATTTAGTTACGTGCATGATATAGGGGTTTCATTTCTTCACATTTTGATATATAACACTTTATGTATCTTTATAAATAAATTATTTATGACAAAATCTGTAACGGTAGTCATGAAATTAGCTCGTATACTAAGAGTTAATTAGTTTTTTTTTAATGCTTACCCATGACGCACAAGCATCATTTCATATGTCTGGACAATCTTCTCAGAGAAAAATGGTACAAACTGTAGATTATTATTTTCACAAACTCTCTCCATAGCATCAAGAAAAACGTCATAGTCTGGCTTGGGAAGTTTTAGGCCCGGAAACAGGTCAGAAATGATACCATTGAACAACGGAATATCATGGGCCAGAAATTTTGGTAGATTTACATCAATAATAGACTGCAGGATCTGTCGACAAATAGACATGAATAGACTGAAATTAAAGCAACCAAATTAAACTGCACTGACTTAAAGCTTTCTCCTCAAAATTAACTAACTGTGCTCAAGTAATCTTTACATCAGAGTTTTCCAGCATGATAAGTTTTGTAGATACCAGCAAACAAACTAGCGAACAAACTAGCAAACTCTTCACATAGTAAGCAACAAATGGAAAAATGCTATTGGTGTTTAAGCTTTTATTTAGCAGCTCTGTTTAGTCATAACTAACTATGGTAATGTGCTCTTGAAGTCTAAGCCCTCAGCTGCTTTATTTTCCTGGTGTTCCTTTTGGCGTGTTCTTTTCTCTTCTGCTTGCTGTGAGAGATATATTTTACTACTGAGGTAGTGCCGTAGGGAGCATAACCACTTTGTGCAATCGGCAGCTTCATCCTCCCAGGTTTCTGTCCAGTGCCTTTATGTCTCTCTTGCACACATCTTTTAACCTCAGCTGTGGTCACCTGGCTGTTTTTTTGCCATCTGCCAGTTGTCCATAAAAAATATCTTTGGGGCTGTAACTATCTTCCATGCGGCGGACATGGCCAAACCAGCATAATCTGCACTGTCTCAGCCAGGAATACATGCCTTGAAGACCAGCACCGCGACATTTGTCACTTCGTCCTTCCATAAAATACCAAGGATGTGTTAGGTTTACAGCAAAAATAACACTAGAACCACAAGCCGTTTCAGGATTAACCTATGTCAGCTACAGCCCCAAACAGGAAACAAAGATGAGATATGCATAAAGGATGTGAGAAAATGACAAAGGCTGTGAGAAAATGACAATGGCTGTGAGAAACTCAAGGAAAATATATTATTTAATAACTAATTAAATATAGAAAGGCTATGAGAAAATGACACCGGACACAGTAAATATGTGAAAAAAATTAATGACTAATTACGAGGGGCGTTCAGAAAGTAATGCACCACATCGTTTTTCTCAGGAGCTGTTTATTAAAAAAGCATGAAATTTATAAACAATATACATGGATATGTCATGTAAACATCGGTATTATTCAACATAATCCCCATCAACTTGTACGGCTTTATGCCAGCGCGAAACAAGTGCATGTATTCCTAGCCCGTACCAGATTTTGTCTTGATCAAGTAGCTATTTCTTCGCTGCATGAATCACTCCTTCATCATCTTCAAACCTTGTCCCACGGAGTGCATCTTTAAGTGGACCAAATAGATGAAAATCAGAGGGTGCCAAATCAGGACTATAGGGTGGATGGGGTAGTACAGTCCAACCCAATTTGGTAATTGCTTCCCGTGTTGCAAGACTTGTGTGAGATCGCACATTGTCGTGAAGGAGAAGCAGGTCTGCTGGATTCTTGTGCGGCCGACCTCTGCGAAAACATTTGTATCTTCATCTGCATTGTAGGGGCATAACATTTAATAATGGTGATTTTTCTTCCTTTTCCCTGGAATTGATTGTCTCTCCTCTTGGCATAACGTCCACAAGAATCACACCTTCAATGTCCCAAAAGACAGTGATCATGACCTTTCCAGCTGAAGGAATTGTCTTGAATTTCTTTCTTCGTGGTGATTGCGGATGATGCCACTCCATTGACTGTCTTTTTGTCTCAGGTTCAAAATGATGTGCCCAGTTTTCGTCACCTGTAACGATCTTAGCCAAAAAGTTTTCTCCATCAGCATTGAAACACTCCAACGATTCAGAAGAAATTGCTTTCCTTTGCAATCGGTGGTCATTTGTGAGACTTCGAGGAACCCATCTTGCGCAAACCTTAGAAAATCCGAGAGTTTTTATAACTGCATTTGCACTACCAATGCTGACTGACAGCTGTAAGGCCAATTGTTGAGTAGTGATTCGCCTATCATTAAGAATAATGCCCATAGTGCATTTCAACATTTCTGCGTTGGTGGCTGTGGCAGGACGTCCACAGCGCGGCCTATCAAGCAGCTCCATATCTCCACTTCCTGATTCTTTGATTCTCTGAACCCAGCAACTGACTGTACTCCTGTCGACTGCAAAACTTTCATACACATCACATACACGCTTGTGAATGTTCACAACAGTTTCCTTCTCTGCAACGAGAAATTCTATCACAATTCACTGCTTATAACGCAAGTTGCTAACATGCTCCATTTCAACGGTTTAGGGCAGCCGTATTATTTGGCCGGTTGCGGTGCAATTTGGTGCACACAATTGGCACATGCCATATTTGAAGTGTGCAAAATTTCATGCTTCTACCTTTATTATTAGCTGAGAAAAACGATGTGGTGCAATACTTTCTGAACGCCCCTCGTATAAAATACTAAGCAAGAAAGAAAAATCAATGCATTTGTTTTATGTTTCTGTCACATTAGCTCTTAAAGAACAAGCGGCCAAAATCCAGGGCCGAATTTCCAAATCACTTGTAATTGGAGGTCTTCTTCCATCCTGAAAAGGAAGTTGGTTGCATTGTGTCCGTTTACAGTGAAGCTGCGATATTTGCGCCTTTCGGCCGACACATCCGACTTCAGCACAGCATTTTTGGGAGTGGGTTAGCCTTCCCTCTTCGATCCCTACTCACTCAGCCAGACTGCAGTGATGCAGCCTGTTTCCAGGACCACCACTTGGAGGTGGAGTAGGGTCTTGGTCAGCTCTGGTTCGCTGACCCTGACACAAGCAGTCTAGCTATGGGTCACTAACTGCATTCCTCACTGTTGACGCGTCTTAGGTCCCAATTGGAGGTCAATTTTGTCACAATTTTATATTTTATTAATAAATTTTATTCGCTTTCTTTTACAACTTTGAGTAACATTACCAAACTTAAAAAAAAAAAAAAAACTTGAAACGAACCAACCCTTAAACTTTAAAACTATCTGACAACTCAGTGTGACAGAAAATTCTTTGAGGCCAAACATGGGGAAACCATGAAGTCCTTTAAAAGTTAGTATTTTTATTTTGATCAAATGAATACATCTAGGAGATGCAAAGAATGAACCAGAGCTGGGGCAATGTACAAAGGATGGACGCTGACCGAACAATGTGGAAGCAGTTTGTTGCTGCTCTACAAGACGCCACCAAGCGTGATGGCCACTGACTGCTTTGAAAGTAAGTGGCTAAGGATCAAAGAAGAAGAATACATCTGAAAAAATGTTTGTTTTAGTTAACTCCCTTCTCACACTCACATCTAAAATTATGCACAAAAACATAGACCAATGCAAAATTTAAACAAATAAATAAATACCAATACTTATTATCTCACTAACTCTAAGTGGTGGGTCGGCTTGAGTGCCTTCATGATATTGTGAACTACATCAGCGGGAGCTTTTGCTCCTGGTAGGTTCAACCATGCTGAGCAGGTCAAAATGGAAGGGACAGACAAAGTGAGCACACTCCTTTCCTTCAGGTTAAAGGAGGTTGGAGAACAGGGCTGACAACCCCTGCCGGAAAAACATGTTTGTCACAGAAACTGAAACAGTTGAGGAAAGAAATAAAAGCCAGAGTCAGGAACAGCCCTCACAAGAGGGACATGACGCAGAGACCTGATGAAAGCCAGTCAATGGAAGTCAGGCTGCCGACACCACTTCTAACGACAAAGTCAAATATTAGAATAGGCACCTGGAAGATACGGACAATGCATGAGGCCGAAAGGACAGCACAGGTAGCTGGAGAGAAGAGACGATATGGAATAAAACTCTTAGGACTAGCAGAAATGAGAATAAATGGAACTGGTGAATTCATAACCAATACAGGGGAAAATGTCATATATTCAGGACAAATGAAGACCACACACACAGAAGGGGTTGCTATAATGATGTCCCAGGAAGCCAGAAAAGCACTAATAGAATGAGAATCAATATCACCCAGGATAATAACGGCAAGATTCCAGGGAAAAGGAAGAAAAATCACCATTATTCAATGTTATGCCCCTACAATGCAGATGAAGATACAAAGCAAGATTTCTATGATGAGCTCCAAGGAACACTGGACAAAACACACAGGATTAAGATAGTAATGGGAGATTTAAATGCAAAAGTAGGAGTAGACAACAAAAACTGAACTAATCATGGGAAAGAAAGGCATAGGAAACAGAAATGAAAATGGAGAACTCTTTGTAAACTTTTGTGATTTGAATGACCTGGTCATTGGAGGGACTATCTTCCCACACAAAGACATACACAAGACTACATGGAACTCCCCAGATAGGCACACACAAAATCAGATAGACCACTTCACCATAGAAAGAAAATGAAGATGCTGCCTACAAGATGTTAGAGTAAAGAGAGGAGCTGACATACGTCAGACCACCACCTTCTCCTAGCATCACTGAGGATAAAATTGAGGGCACACAAAGACAGAGCAGAAAGAGCAAGCCCGAAATATAATACTTTCTTATGAACAAAGACACAAGAGTTCAGTTCAACCTAAAGTTGAGAAATAGATTTAAAGCACTGGAGAACCTGGAAGAGGAAAGTATAGATAATCATTAGTGCACAATGCAGGAAGCATACAGGAATACATGTGAAGAAGTTCTCGGCAAAAGAAATAAACAACAGAATGAATGGCTCACAGAAAACACATGGAACCTCATAAGAGAAAGAAGAGACATCAAACAACAAGTAAACAACTGTAAAGATGCAGAACAGAAAACACAACAGCTCACAATATATTGGGAGCTAAACAGGAAAGTGAAAAAGAGTGCCAGACAAGATAAAAGAGAATTTATTGAAAAACTTACATAGGAAGCCGAGATTGCGAAAAAAAGGAGACTTAAAACATTATATAATATCACTAGAACTTTTTCTAAGAAACAGCTAAACCACAATACAACAGTGAAGAGCAGAGAAGGACAAAACATTAGCAATGAAGAGAAACAAAGGGCCAGATAGGCTGAATATTGTAAGGAAATCCTAAACCAAAACCAAACAATACAGCAACCCATCATAGAACCAGCAGCAGAGCCACTTCAGTGCAACATGAACCCACCAATTAAACGGCTAAAAAATGGGAAGGCTGCAGGACCAGATGGAATACCACCAGAAGCCCTGAAGGCAGATATACCATACACTACAGAGTTGCTACACCAGCTCTTCAAGAAAATCTGGGAAAAAGAGGCCATCCCAAAAAGCTGGAAGGAAGGCCACATTATCAAGCTGCCAAAGAAAGGAAACTTGACTGTATGTGGCAACTGGAGGGGTATAATGCTAGCAGTGGCTGGAAAAATTTTGACCATATTAAAAAGGCGGTGGATGACAAACTCAGAGAAGAACAGGCAGGATTTCGTGCAGGAAGATCATGTACAGACCAGATATCAACACTCAGAATCATCATAGAACAATCAAACGAATGGCAGACCCCTTATATTTAAATTTTGTGGACTTCGAAAGGGCTTTCGATAGGACAGACCATACTGTGATATGGAAAATCCTGAGACATTATGGAATCCCAGAGATATTCATTAAAATCATCCAAGATTTCTACCAGGGGGCCTCATGCAAAGTAGTGCATAAAGGAAAACTATCAGAGCCCTTCACAGTGCACAGTGGGGTCAGACAGGGATGTCTGCTATCACCAACAATTTTTCTCATGGTCATAGACTGGGTTATGAGACAAACAACAGGAGAGAAAACAGGAATACAGTGGACATTCAACAAACAGCTGGAGGATCTTGACTTTGCAGATGATTTGTGCCTTCTATCACATAGACAGCAAGATATGCAGGAGAAAACAAATAGATTAGTGACAGAAGCAGCAAAGATGGGACTACACATAAATGTAAATAAAACAAAGGAAATGAGGATAAATAATAGGCAGATGGACTCGATGAAGATCAATGGTCAAGTTATTGAAGAAGTAGAAAGCTTTACATATCTGGGGAGTAACATTGACAAAGGAGGGGGAACCGATGGTGATGTCTGTTCTAAGATAAATAAAGCCAGATGCGCTTTTAATGCCCTTCGACCAATATGGAACTCCTCAGCTATATCCAGAGAGAACAAAATCAGAATCTTTAATTCAAATGTAAAGTCAGTCTTGCTGTATGGCGAGAAGAGTGGGAAGGCCAAAGGAGAACTTGGAGAAGAACATGGAAGAGGAGGCAAAGGAAATTGGAATGACTTAGGCACAGATGAAAAAGACAGCACAGAAAAGACATCGATGAAGAGCAACTGTTTCTGCCCTATGTTCCACGGGGAACGGAATGATGATGATTAACTCGCATACAAATTGTAATACTTTCATTGGAGATTGTTTTTATATTAAAGAGTGTTTAAATATTTTGGATACACACTTTAAAATTTTATATTTCATGAACAACATACGCAATTTTAATTTTCTTTCTTACATTTTAAAACTAAGAGATGGACAATTTCTTCAAAATGAAGTTTATTTTTTTCAGATACAAGAAAAATGACGGAGAATAATCAATTCAGTTTTGAAGAAAGGCAGATAATTCTAAAAGAATTGTAGATCAGTTGGTGAGAGATGTCACTCCTGTATTCATGCTGATGGTGGGCATTTTGAACATTTAAACTAAATTTGAGTTATTGTGAAGAAATTGTCTAAATTTTTGTTATTGTGATAAAATTGTCTATCTGTTAGCTTTAAAATGTGATAAAGAAAATTAAAACTGTGCATGTTGTTCATGAATTATAAAATTGTAAATGTACATATAATTTTCAAACACCCCGTACATATAAAAAATAAAAGTGTTTTTATATAAGCCTGGTGTATAAATTAACGACAAAAAAACAACCAGTCTTTATATACTTATATTACCCAGTGAAGTTCCTGTGGGTCTCTAAGGAGATAAGAAAGAACAGAAACTGATCCCACTACATGATGATGTTGTGTATGAGGCTGGCAACATCATCATGTAAAACAAATTGTAACATAAACCACATAAATACTTTGGTGCCAGCTACAGTGGTTACTTCATAGTGAGAGAGAATGGAAATGATGATTATGAATGACAAACACACACAACACAGATATCACAAATTCAGTTTTACCCATTCTAAAATATTAATCCTGTTTGATTTCGAAAAAAATTTATCACAGAAATATGAAAAAAGATTGACTTATTAACGTCTTACCAGTATATCTTCATCCTGGTTTCGGTATTTCAGTTTCAGGTTACCTGCAGCAGACAAGACAGATTTCACGGCTCTCATGCCATAGTCATAATGAAACTGTGAGGAGAGCTGCTCTGAACACAGTCGGTATGTTGTGACTATTTTTACAGCCATGTCTCGGGCAGTCAAGAATCCAAAGGAGTACAGAGAAATTTCAGATATCATGGCATAATCTGGCACCTTTAGGAAATAACAAATATAGTGGCTGAAAGTTCAGAACAATTATTTGACACAGCTACAATTTCTAGAAAATGTCAGCATATCAACAATGTGCATGACACCATGTAATGTAAAGAATGAGAAGCTGGACCTAGTACAGTGAAGTCTCTAACACTTCATTCCTCTATGGCAGCATCTACTATGGAACTAACTTTACCTTTAAAAAATGTTTATCTTATCTTACTGGACAACAGCCAAAATGTATCCGAGACAAAAGTAGCTATTGTTAACTAACTTGGACATGCTGATCACGAATATGAACTTTAAAATCGTGAATCAGCTCTAGTTTTCAAGAGCGGGGGGGGGGGGGGGGGGGGGGTGGGGGGGGTCCGTAGGCTGTGGCTTCACCTTCCCGACGCGAATAACCCAGTCCTTCTCTTTTATATAGACCTGGCGTGTGATTCCCCACGAGACAGATAGCCTTGAGCGCCAATTGGATGATGCAATCTGTAGCAGTCATTGCAACCACATTTCCTCCTTGTCATCATCTGTGTTGTCGATTCTGTGAGTGCTATTCCAGATCTCTCACTAGATCATTCAATTCACTCTGGGTAATTTTATGTGGCTGTGCAGACACGTTCAAGATGCTTCGTGAATGTGTGAACAGTGAGGATTATTTTGCTATATTTGCAGACAAATAACTTTGCTATCACAAAGGCTGCCCATTACACAGATGATAAAGAAAGCTTACAGCCTTTATTTTGGTTGTGAGATTGGTGACCAGGACCGGTATTGGGCCCCATACATATGTTGTCAATCCTGTGCAACAAATCTGCGCTGCTGGTTGAACCGAAAAGGACGATGGATGCATTTTGCAGTTCAAATGGTGTGGAGGGAACCGACAAACCATCTTAATGATTGTTACTTTTGCATGACTCCTCCAATTGGACATGGTAATTCTAAGAAGAAAAAGCGGCCTGTGACCTATCCGAATATTCCCTCGGCTATGCGGCCAGTGCCTCACATGGAAGGACTTCCTGTTCCGCACACACCAGAATCTTATACTCTGGATGATGAAGAAGATAATAAGGCCAGTGGATATCCGTCACCTGTGAAAGCATCTACATCAAGAGATCCAGATTTCGTGCCTATTGAAGAGTCTGCACAGCCACATAAAATTACCCAGAGTGAATTGAATGATCTAGTGAGAGATCTGGAATAGCCAAAAAATAAAGCAGAGCTGTTGGGGTCCAGACTGCAGCAATGGAATCTTCTATAAGAGAATGTGCATGTGTCTGTGTTTCGTGCTCAGCAAAAAGATCTGCCTCCATATTTCAAAATGACAGATAACCTCATTGCTTGCGTTGATATAGTGGGTCTGATGGCAGGAATGTACTTAACGAACCACTTGTAGAATCCCACAGGATCTTGCTCCCTCCTCTCCACATCATACTTGAACTAATGAAGAATTTTGTAAAGGCCATGGATCGAAATAGGGCAGGATTTTTATACCTTCGTGATAAATTTCCAAGACTTAGTGAGGCCAAAATCAAGGAAGGTGTATTTGTCGGTCCACAGATACGTCAGCTCTTCCGAGATCAGCGTTTTGATGATATCCTCACAGGTGATGAAAAGTTAGCTTGGAATGCTTTCCAGCAAGTGGCCACCAACTTTCTAGGAAACAATAAGGCTGACAATTACCAGGAGCTTGTAGAAACCCTCTTGCACCGCTACAAGAGACTAGGGTGCAACATGTCTTGAAATTACACTTTTTACACTCTCATCTGGATTTCTTCCCTGCTAACTGCAGTGCTGTCAGTGATGAGCATGAGGAACGATTTCATCAGGACATTACTACCCTAAAAAAAAAGGTACCAAGGGAAATGGAATTGTATGGCTCTGTCAAGTCAGTCCTATTGTATGGCTCTGTCAAGTCAGTCCTATTGTATGGCTCTGTCAAGTCAGTCCTATTGTATGGCTCTGTCAAGTCAGTCCTATTGTATGGCTCTGTCAAGTCAGTCCTATTGTATGGCTCTGTCAAGTCAGTCCTATTGTATGGCTCTGTCAAGTCAGTCCTATTGTATGGCTCTGTCAAGTCAGTCCTATTGTATGGCTCTGTCAAGTTAGTCCTATTGTATGGCTCTGAGACATAAAGAACAACAAAAACATCAACCAAAAAGCTACAGACTTCCATAAATGGGTGCTTGCGTAGAATAGAAGGATTAAAATGGTATGACAAGGTCACCAATGTGGAACAAGAGATAAGATGACAATGAATAGGACACACATCGAGAAACCTGTTGATAGCATTACAAAGCAGTCCTTGTTCTGGAACCCCCAGGATAAGAAAGGCAGAGGTAGACCAAGAAACACATGGAGAAGAGAACTGGAGACAGAAGTGAAAATGATGAGGAAAACGTGGAAAGAACTTGAGCTGATGTCACGTGACAGGAAGACTTGGCATGTGTTTGTTGAAGACCTATGCTCCTTGGGGAGCTAAAGATTATTGATTGATAAAGTATGAAAGATGAGGTGGAGGCATCTGTTGGTGAAGACTTGAAGTTTTGTAGTGGTCACTGAATATCTAGAGATTCTAAATTTAGCAGTTTCAAACCATTATTTTATGTCAATCTTATGTGTCAAAGTTTTTACATCATCGTATGATAATTAAGCCCGTTTACTAGTGTATCTAACAAAAATTTTCTTTTACTCAACCTACCATCATAGCGACTGTACGGAACAAAACTTTCAGATTATCTGGCAATTCAGACCTTCCAGCATAGCCAGGATTCATAGTTATGCAAACATAGCAAGCTGGATTCAACTTGAGTTCAGTCCCCTCAAATATGAAGGTGTCGACTTTGCTTTGCACAGCACGTATAATACACAGGATCTGTAAAAATGACAAAGTCACGTAAAACCAGGATGGCAAAATAGAAAGGATCTAGCTCCTGACACATTATTAAACTGAGGGAAATGCACTTACCCTGAAAATTACATTAAATTCTTTTAGCAAAGCTAAAGTGTAATATTTTAAAAATAAAATATTGCCTCATTTTGGCCCCATTCAACCTAGACACAGGGTCCATTGGCTATATTAGAGTGCATGTCCAATATAAAAGACCTTATGGTCTGATTAATATTGTTTGCATATGAAAGTGTAATAGGAAATGCTTTTATGTATGGAAGACAACAAATGGAAGAAACATGCCTGAAAACTGAACAAAATGAATAGACATTGAAAAGAACAGACTGTCCAGGATAGGAAGGTATAAAGATAGTTGGTTGCAAACCCATGCACTATAGTAAGCTGAAAGTCAATGATACAGAACTTACTTGCTGGGCTACGACGGACAAGACTTCCAGGTCTATTCTGTTGAACTCATCAAAACAAGCCCAAGCTCCTGAGGAGGCTAACCCTTTAAAAAACTGAAAGTTAAAAAACGTATTGCGGAACAAATAATTTATGGAATACTAATTAAAATCTTCAATACCTTATTATAGTATTAATAGCCTCCTTCAGTCATAACTGACTATGGGTATGTGCCCCTGAGTGTTTTCTTCCTGATGTTCCTTTCAGTGTGTTATTTTCTCTTCTGCTTGTTGTGAGAGCTTCTTTTTGCCCAATCTGAGGTGGCGCCATAGGGATTATCGCCACTTGGTGCGATCAGCAGCTTCATCCTCCCAGGTTGCTGGATTTGTGTAGTGCTTTCATGTTTCTCTTGCATACATCTTTGAACTTCAGCTGCGGCTGCCCAACTGTTCTTTTGCCATCTGCCAGTTACACTTAGAAAATATCTTTTGGGATGCAACCATGATCCATGTGAAGGACATGGCCAAGCCAGCGTAGTCTGCACCATCTAAGCCGTGTATACATGCTTTGAAGGCCAGCACAAGACAGCACCTTGACATTTGTCGCTCCGTCCTTCCATGAAAAACTAAGGATGTGGCCCAAACAGGTTATTGTGACAGAAGAATTCAAAGTAAAATTTAAAACATCTTTTAACCCATTAACTACTGAATTGAAAAACACACTGTGGCCGAATTAAATTTTTCCCCCATTTTCATCCTGTAGGTGTTTGCACAAAGTAAGCTGTAGTTTTCGTAATTGTTTACAGATTTTTATGAATTAAACGTCATTTAAAGATAAATGAATGTACTATTACAATAAACACCGGTTGTAACTCTAATAGAGGTTGTTGCTATTTAACGGCCCTCCGATGGCCGAGGACTTGCAATATTTTCACAATTATAACTGCTTGCGCCCCATCTCTATTAAAATCACAATTTCAATCAATGTGCACACCGTTTTCACTCTTGTCCTCGTCGCTAGATCTATCAGTCAATTGTTGAAACACATTTCTATCCTATTCAGCTGTTAGACGAGATGTACATGCATTTTTTGTAGTCCTATCACTAGTTGCCACGGTAAACAGTTTTACACGATTTGGTAACTAACCCAAAACGCTGAAAAATATGAACATAATATCAATTTTCTAGTGTTCTACAACAACCATGCTTTGGGAATTTGTTTTCCAGTGGCAACTTAAAATCTCGAACCAGATCAGAGAGTATTTTAGTACATTTTTCATTCGTTTTATTACTAAAATTAGATTGGCACTCTGAGCGGCTTGCGGTCCAAATGTGATTATTTTGTGAGCCGCTGACAGCGGCTTGTGGTAGTTAATGTGTTAATCAAGCAAAAACCAAAAAAAAAAAAAAAAAAAGAAAAGTGTTATTGCTAAAAAAATACTCACAGCCAAAAATCTTCATAACTCTGTGTGTGTGTGTGTGTGTGTGCTGTGTTTGTAGAGAAAGGAAATGGAGAGAGATTTAAAAGGAATAAAGATGACAAGGAAAGACTGAATGGATGGAGCTAGACAGTAGTGCTTGACATGAATTTGTTGATAGCCTATGATCCACACAGAGCTGAAAAGTCATGAATGACCAAGCTGTCAAAGTATTCTTGTCTCATGATGTGTCTACAGAACATTGACCGTCTGTGCGTTATTTGGTTAATTAATTGACAGGTATGTCATACAGGTTAACTAATATGAGGTTGTGCATGAGCCTAGCAACCTCATCATGTAAAACAAATTGTTACAGAAACCACAACTGTAACAGTGTTTAATGCAGGCTTCCTGCAGCAGTGGTGGCTCCATAAGAGGAGAAAAAGAAAATGAACGAATGAAGAATGAATGAACAACTATCTTTGTTTCCATGAGGACTTTCTGACTAGCAAACACTGAACCTTTTCTAACAATCATACGGCTAATTGACTGTCTAAGATTATCTATAAACACATTTGTATGTCTCCAACAAGGAAAATTTATATAGCAACCTACTTTTCCCATAGCAATGTAGTCAAGACCATCAGAACAGTTAAATACCACACATTGTACAGCGATAGCTTTGGCCAAATCCTTTGTTGTCTCAGTTTTCCCTGTCCCGGCAGGACCCTCTGGGGCTCCATTAAGGTTAAGATAGTATGCTCCAACCTGGAAACAAATGCATTTTTTACGTTAAGTCATATTTAATTATCTTTTAATATTGTCATTCATACTAACGTAAGACAAATATAAGTTGACTGTGTAAAAATTAGAAAATAGAAAACACTTGACAATAGACAAGAAAAAGCAACACAACATCAAGAATGGCAACACATTCTGTTCAAGCACTGGCAGCTTGACATAAGAAGACACCAATGTTTCCCCGGCAGCCTTTGGCATCCTAGTTGATCAAGTTAACAAGCACAGCTTGTTTTATTTTGACTGGACACTATCATCTACCAAAAATTTCTTACCCAGAGCAACCCTTTTGCAAGACTTCTGCACTGAGGCACTTCATACATTCTTGCAGTCATAGCTTATGTAGCAATTTGTTTTACACGGTGAGATTGGTAGCCCAATGCACAACCTTCCTTAACTCTTTCAGTCCCAAGCAAAAAAGTGGGTTTGGCCCAAGCAAAAATGGCCACCCCAGTGCGTTTTTATTGCTGTTGTTTGGAAATAATTTTTTTAAATGTTCATATGCATAAATAACTTTGTTGTTGTATATGAAACTGCAGGTAATTGGATGTACTTTACTCTTGTGCTACAAGTATAAAAGCTTTCATTGAAAAATGATTAGTTATTCAAGGTAAAATGGAGGATATGCGCTTAAAAAAAATGATTAGTTATTCAAGGTAAAATGGAGGATATGCGCTTAAAAAAATCGCTTTAAAAATCTAAAATAAATATCTCAAAACAGAAACATGTTCACTCTTAAACACGTGCGGTATTTAAAAGAATGTACTTGCAGTCAGAAATGACTTTGTGGGTAGTTATAATTAGAAACAGTCTCAAACAGAGGCACATATTCTAAAGGCTTTTTAAAGTCGATTGGGCCAAGCGCGTCTAACCCCTGAGCCTTTATAAAGTCGATTGGGACTTAAAGAGTTAATCACCTAGTAAGATATGCTTGGTAGAATACAGCATCCCGAATTTGTGCTTCTATATAATGGCTTTGCAATTTATAAAAGCAAAAATTCAATCCACAAAAGCAAAAAATAAGTATTAAAATATCTTATTCTGTGGGATACACAGGATTTTCTTGTATGAAGAATGTTAAAAATAATAAAAGAGCGAAGATACCATGTCTTACCAGTGTTCTGTAGCATCTGTCGGTGAGAGGTGTTATCACAAGCCGACTAGAGTTCCCCAGATACTCATACGCATACTTCACAGTAGCATTGGTAATCCTCACAAGACAGTTACTTTCCTCCCAATAGTATCTCAGTTGACATAACCATGCAAAGTCATTTTCAGCAGTCACCTCTAATTTTAAAAGTTTAATTATAAACATGATGTCTTGTTTGAACAGTAACATCAGAAAATGGCCGTAGATCTGTTTCCTGTTATCCTAAATCCTTGGGGACAACTTTGTTTCAGAACCCAGATTTTTATTGGTTTTCAGATGTAGCCCAAATCACATTCAATAATTAGCCCAAATAGCCTAAATCAGCAATCGTCCAAAGTGCTAAAAAATATCCCAAAGTTGACCAAAATGTGTTCAGAAATAGCAGAAATTGTGATCAAAAAGTAGCCCAAAGGAACTTTAGATTTCCAGCATATTTTGGTTTTTGGGTGTTCGGATAAATGGATAAAGATCTGTATAAAATTTCTGTAATGGGATGATTTAACTATAAATCAATACATGAAATTTTCAGGCTGATGTAAGTAAATAAATGTGTAAATAAAAATGCCTCGAGTAGATGTGCACATTTTATTTTATTAATAAGCATAAATAAGTAGTTGCCAGGGGTTGTCTGAGGAAGCCAACAAAGAACAGGGTTTACTGGTCCTTCAGGCATGTTGTACCACATGACTAATATGGGGTTGTGCTTGAGGCTGGCAGCCTTCTCATGTAAAACTGCTTGCTACAGGAACCTGCCACTGCAAGGGCAGTTGAATGCTTTTGTGCAAGACTCTTGCAAGGGGAACAGCAGCTGTGGTGTCTCCATGCTCCATGAGGATCAACAGTGAAAAGATGAACATGTGTGTACAGTATTTTCTTAAATATTATTTTTAAACTAATATTCTTGCTTTTTAAAGTAAAAAATAAAATCTTTGCTAAGAGGATTTGAATTATTCAGTAAATTTCAAGTTATGTAATATGTTCTTTTTTTTCTTTTGTTTTAGCAGCACAGCTTACCATAACATCTCCTGAAGTTAGGTTTTAGAAAATAAAAATCTAAGTTAGGTAAAAATATAATTTTTTAAAAATTTTAATCAAAATGAACGAAGATCAAAAGAAGGACTGGAACAAAAGACTAGTAAGTAAATGAAATAATAAAATTATTGTTATGAAGAACATGAACAAACCTTTCAGAGCTATATCATGAACATGAACAAACCTTTCAGAGCTATATCATGAACATGAACAAACCTTTCAGAGCTATATCATGAACCACATCACGTGCATGAACATCAATGACAACCAGAGCACCCAAAGTAATCCTCTGCTGAGTCGTCAGCCTGCCCCTGACAAGATCAACGATATCGCCCAGCTGATCATGCAAAACTTTCAGGTAAGCACTCAAACCATCAGCCCCCATGCTTATGGCTTCATGCACTTCTTGTGTCCAGAAAATTGATCCCACACAGATGACTACTTGACCTGGCCATTCCTGCACCCACTGTTTCCTAGGGGTGTTTTGGTATTCCTTAAAACAAAATGGACAGAAGATTCGGCAATCAACCTCTCTTTTGAAGGAAGTTTTTTTCTTTCAAGAAGCTCTAAGCCAATAATATTACTCATCTGTAAAAATAACTGTCACTGCTTCAGAAAGTTTACATCATCATTTCCCTGTTTGCTCCCAGTGGAGCATACAGCCACCACTACAGATAGTCCCTTTGCACCAAGACTGCATCAAAGCATTCATGTGCTTTTGCAGCAGTGGTTTTTTTTGTAGGAATTTATTTTACCTGTTGAAATTGCCAGGCCCAGAAACAACCTAATGTTTGTCGCCTCATATGACATGTCAGATGGAGCAGTATTTACAAGGCATTTACAATTGCCCAAGAAATAACCATTTTGTGACATGCCACAAATTACTACAATTATAGATTTTTTTTTTCTTTTTACATTTTAATGAAATGTTTTTCCTAGCTCAGTTTTGTGAGAAGAAACAGATGAGTATGAAAATTACATCTTTGGAGCTTATCTAAATGAGGTTAGAAAGTATAAGTGGTAAACCACACACAAATAAAAACCATGTAAACTAAAGATATTATCAGGATTTCAGATTTAACAAATGCCATTTATCAAATTTCATTTTTTATTTAAATCTCAATATTCGCCAAGAAACGTTGGTCACTTTTTAACATAAGGCAAGGCTTCTTGACTTTTTTCACAAGACATTTTCTTCTCTAGTTGTGTTTGAACCATGAAACTAGTTGAAAAGCTGTAAAATTTTAAGAATGTATAATAAAACAAACTGTTGTGCTTCAGTTAAACTGTTCTGAGAACATGTAAGTTGCATTTGTCAGTTAATTTCAATAAATGCAAACCAAAACTGGGAGGAAAGAAGAGATATATAGAGTAACATGAAATAAACAATGTCTAAACAGGAGCCAAAAATATAAGTATATAAACCAATAAAACAGTATTGAATCAGTTCTACAAATTAACGGTTCACATGAAACAAGGGACGTTTCGGGTTTTACCCTTCGTCAGCCACAGTTACAAACAGGTGACAAGGACAAGAATTACATATAGGTACTTGTTAAGTCTTTTTACGCGTGGGAGTTAAGTGTGTGAGACTTTCACATGCCAGTCTAGTTTTGATAGACGCACATGTGAGCGCATCTAATATAGATGTACTTTTTAAAATAGTTATGCGTACTTTTCTGCATCATCATTGAATGCAGATGACACACTTTTGTTGCGTCGATTTGTTGCTATACAAATCATACCCTTGAGGCATTGTAATATTTTGGTCGTCGCTGATGGACGCATATTTTCTGGTGTTCTTTCTCTAATGTAAAGAGAAGACCCATACTTTTATTGAAGTACTCAAGAGTTTTATTCCTGAGGGATTGTTCCAGGAATTTGTTTACATTAATAATTATTGTCAGTTCATGCACGTTTCAAGGTCTCTTGCCTCAAGACCCAGAGTCCTATTTGTCAAGGCAGGACTTCCATTGTATCTGTCATGATCAATGGCTAGTGCGTCCCTCTGACATCAGGAGCGAGATTAGATGTCTACATAATATATATGCTCTTCAAAATCGACGAAGGCAATTTGGTCAAGTCGTTTTGACCTTATCATTATTGTAATCGGTATGGTCAATCAAGGACATATCGTTCATGATGTATCTTCTGCAATGAAACTATGATGTATTTTCTGCAATGAAACTATGATGTATTTGTCTGCAATGAAACCATGATGTATTTTCCTGCAATGAAAACCATGATGTTAACATCTTTTCGTCCAATAAATTGTCTCGTCAAAGATTTATCTTCAACAACGAGTCCAGTCTGCTTGACTTACACGTTGGTCAACTTTATGACCCTGTCGTTGCTGCATTGACATTGCCTTTTACCACTGGCTTATCCTTACGGCCCACACTTGTCTTCGCGTTACAAAATATAAGTCGGCCAGAGACTGTAAGCCCGACCTTTCCTGACAACATCAGTATTGTCAGCCTATACCAAGTTAAACCCACACCACCAACGTAACAATTGGTGGGCCAGTCTACGGGGAGAAGAACATTTTTTAAAATCAAGAACTCATGCAGCAGGTTATCATACCATATCCAGTTTTCAAATATGTCAAGATCTTTCAAGTCGACAACTTCAAGGACACAAAATTTTTCTTGGAAGTTCACGTAACGGTCGACTTTCTTGACCTTTGATGATCCGGTCGTCAGCACCTACAGTGAGGATCAACTGTGGACTGCATCACGTTCTGTCTTAAGGCTCATCCATGCAACACCCGAGACCCATCGTCATTAGTGTCGCGAAGGCCGGGATTTTTTCTTTCTAAAAAGCTAAGTGGATACTATAATGGTGTTCTGTACCACTGTTGCATGTTTCTTTAATATGTCCACTATGTACCTTAATGTTCTATGTTCCATGTTCTACGCGGGCTGGTTGGGAGGCGACTTGCGTAGGAAAACATCCCAGATTCACCCCCGGGCCTACGTAAGTGTTCTGTAGAGACTGTTTGCAGATTTCCCCGGATTTTTAGTCCACTGCGTTGGTTGTCTATGACAATAATTGTTTAGATCCACTGCGTTGGTTGTCTATGACAATAATTGTTTAGACGTGATGTGCTGTTTTCAATATTGTTATTGTAATGTTTTTCTTTCACTGTGCCTTAGTTTCATGATTCACTTTGTTCATGATCGTCATTCTCAATCTTACTGTCATTAATTTTTATACAAATTTATTGTTTTTACCCTTACTTGTCTAGTTTTCTTCTTCGCAGCTTTCATTGCAAGCTTTGCAATATTTTTCCTCTTTAGTTCTACTTTATTATTTCGTTGATTCTGCGAATGTTTTCATTTGTTCCTTAGTATCTTGTCTTTGTAACTATTGTTTGCATTGTCTACATCTTGTATCTTCTACTTTATACGACTTATTATGTGATTTTTAATGCACGATTTTAAGAGTAATGAATAACTAAGTAATAATATAATAGCATTCCTGACTTGATAACAATTTGTATACAGGTTCTGTGGACAGGAACTTGTCACATGTTAAGTAAGGGATAAATCTTAACCTTTTTGAAATTATTTGACTAAGTAAGTTAAACACTTATAAAAGTAAACAAAATGTCGAATTTAGATTACTTTATCAAACAAGGTAAATCATTAGGAATGGATACTGAGGAGTTAAAACAATTCGCAATGGTCGAATATGAAAAGGCTCAGCAATATGAATTGCAGAAACGTCAGATGGATGCTGAAGAAAAAAGACTTCAGATGGCAGCTGAAGACGGGAAATTAGAAGCTGATAAACAAAGACTTCAGATGCAAGCTGAAGAAAACAAACTCCAATTACAATTAGAGGCTACTGAAAATGAAAACCGGAGACTACATGAGCAAAATTTGATAGCTTTGGAACTTGAAAAACTCAAGTTAATGAACGGAAATAATTCTCATACTGCTCCTGATAATCAGGCTTCCTCACACGAGGACAATTCTAGGTATTTAAAAATCAGGTTGCCACAATTTAAGCCACCCTCCGATGATATACTATTTTATCTAAATAGATTTGAGACCGTATGCGAAGCGCATAAAATTGATAGGTCGGAATACTGTGCACGTCTGATGGAATTGCTTTCAGGTGAAGCAATGACAACTGTTAATATGTTGCAAGAACCTGACAAAAATAACTATGATGCTGTCAGAGCTGCTCTGCTTAGGAAATATCAACTTGATGAGGACGGATATCGTCTCCGTTTCAAATCTTTATTGCCAGAAACTGGAAAGGATTTCACTGAGTTCATAGCAAATATACGCCTCACATTTAATAGGTGGATTGAGCTCTCAAAGGTTGAACATACTTATGAAGCCATAGTCGATTTAATGCTTCGCAATAAAGTCATGACTTCAGTCAATGCATCATTTCTTACCTTTCTACATGAATGGAAACCCACAAATTTAAATGATATGGAGCACTTTTGTCGACAATATGTCACAGCCCATCCAAATATGATTGTTAGCCATTCTTAGGTCAGAGATGGACTACCTGTTGCCTTTGCTATGCCGCACGGAAATCATTTCCGCAATCGATCACATAGAGCTGATTGGAACTTTAGGAAGGGAGACTATAAGAATTTCAATTCTTACAAAGGTAAACCATTCCGTGGTAATTCTCCAGCACAGCAAAACTGGAGGCAATCTAATATGCCACAGAATTTTAATAGATATAATTCAGGAAATTTTAGAAGAGATAATCTAACCAGTGATTGGCAATCACGATCTAATTTTTCCCAAAACCAACAAAATTCTTCAAACAGACATTTTGGTCAAAGGGAAAATAATTACCACAGTACTTCACATTGGGGTTCAAATCAAAATAATGGTCCCAATAGAGAAAATAACAATAATCACTTCAGGGATAATAGTCAAAATCGATCCAGATGTAGAGATAGATCTTCAAACGATAACTGCCCATGATGGAACTGGCTCTCTTGCTTTGCACAAGCAACTTGTGAACAATATTCCCGTGTCAGTACTTTTTGATTCAGGTTGTTCTACTGTGGGAATTAGGCAATCCTTGGTTCACCCATCATGTGCAACAGGTAAAATGTATTACATTCGGTGGTACAGTTGCGACTTTCCCGACTGCCATCGTTCACATCGCCACACCATTTTTTACAGGTAACATACATGTCTGTATGCTTCCAGCACCAATAACTGATCTTATAATCGGACGGATACATGGGTTTAAAGAGTGTAATGCTCAACAAATTGCAGTTTGGGAATGGCAACATTGCCTTACTGCCACCACACTAACGACTATGCCAAAAGTTAATCCCCATGTACTTTCTGCTAACGTGCTATGTTCTGCTACTGTCATAGAATCTCGCAGTTCAAAAATATAAGTATATAAACCAATAAAACGGTATTGAATCAGTTCTACAAATTAACGGTTCACATGAAACAAGGGACGTTTCGGGTTTTACCCTTCGTCAGCCACAGTTACAAACAGGTGACAAGGACAAGAATTACATATAGGTACTACAACAACATACGATGATGAGAAACATAAATCAGTTCTAAAAATTAATGGTTCACATGAAACAAGGGACGTTTCGGGTTTTACCCTTCGTCAGCCACAGTTACAAACAGGTGACAAGGACAAGAATTACATATAGGTACTACAAAAACATAGGATGATGAGAAACATAAATCAGTTCTACAAATTAATGGTTCACATGAAACAAGGGACGTTTCGGGTTTTACCCTTCGTCAGCCACAGTTACAAACAGGTGACAAGGACAAGAATTACATATAGGTACTACAAAAACATACGATGATGAAAAACATTTTCTGAGCCAAAATAATACCCACATCTATTGCTTCTTCAATGACGTCTCTCACAGACAGCAGCATGCAGTTTTGAACCTGCAATAGCCATCTTTCCACTGCACCTTTAGCCTCATTGGTATCAATAATATATGAGAACTGAACGCTCTCTCCTTCACTGCTGTACATGCCATGTATGACCAGCTCAGAATCAAAGTCCAGCTTGGCAATGCCTTCAAAGCATTTTTTCAAATGAGGCTGCACACGTAATGGATCCTTTGTCTCCGACAGGATTTCCAACATTTCATCATTGGATAGAAAGAAAAACCTAGGAGGGTTAGAAACATAAATACTGTAACTATTTTTTGTATATATTATCTTCACACTTTCCCTGCCTTTAATGGAAAGAGCAGCAGTGGATTACAGGTTCAAATTTAAAAATAAAAAATAGAATCCAAACTGGGAATAGTCCATTTTTTGATATTTTAGAAGCTCCCAAATATAAATATTTAAAAATTAGTAATCAAAACAGATTATAAGAATGGATGTTTTTTTTTTTACTTTGACAATGGTATACCTTTATGTAAGAATTGTCTCCTTATGAGGAAAAATGTTAATTTCTCCAAACCTAATTTATTTATTCATCTATTAACTTGAAATCTGGCACAGAAACTGTCTAATATATTTTAAAACTTTTGCCAGTATAGCTCTCTGATATCTTATCATTATTTTAAGAGGATGAATGATCTCTTATGTACAAGATGTAACCTGATTTACCTGGAGAAGAATAATCTTACATGTACAAGAAGTAACCTTATATACCTGGAGAAGAATGACCTTACATGTACAAGAAGTAACTTGATATACCTGGAGAAGAATGATCTCACATGTACAAGAAGTAATCTGATATACCTGGAGAAGACTGATCTCTTATGTACAAGATGTAACCTGATTTACCTGGAGAAGAATAATCTTACATGTACAAGAAGTAACCTTATATACCTGGAAAAGAATGACCTTACATGTACAAGAAGTAACTTGATATACCTGGAGAAGAATGATCTCACATGTACAAGAAGTAATCTGATATACCTGGAGAAGACTGATCTCTTATGTACAAGATGTAACCTGATTTACCTGGAGAAGAATAATCTTACATGTACAAGAAGTAACCTTATATACCTGGAAAAGAATGACCTTACATGTACAAGAAGTAATCTGATATACCTGGAGAGGAATGATCTCACATGTACAAGAAGTAACCTGATATACATGGAGAAGAATGATCTTACATGTACAATAAGCAACCTGATATACCTGAGGAAGAATGATTTCATATTTACAAAAAGTAAACCTGATATACTTAGGGAAAAATGATCTGTCATGTACAAGAAGTAATCTGATATTCTTCTTCTTTGTCAAAGCAGTCAGTGGCCATTGTGGTGAAGTGGGATGTTATAAATATTTATAGGGGACTTAGTGTACTGACTGAGATCAGCTGTGAAGGTATCTATATCTATTAAGAGTAGTGTATTATAGATAACCTTACTTGCTGCCACATATATATATCTATCTCAGTCAGAATTATTCTGGAATAGTGTGATGACTACGTTATGTGTCTAGGGTATGTGTATGATGAAGTGTAAGTCACAACAACAGACAGATAAACAATTTAATTTATTCCACTACACTTGACAACAATGTGACACTCACATACATATAACAATCTATGAGAATATCTTAACGGAGTCACTGATAACTTTTCAAATAACAATATGTATTCATTTCTGTTATGAATGAATATGTGTCCTGATTCAAAAACAAAGGGAACCAGGAATCACAATCAATTTTACTTACAAGTTATATGTACAGAATTTATCAATATGAATATGGTAATGACATATATTATTAAAGTATCCTATGTGTGTCAGTTGTGTAGTAGTAATATGAGGTAATACTGGTTTTGTTTTGTTCAAGCTCTGTTGGTATTTGTCATCATGACTTCAATAGTTTGTCTTTATGGGAACTATTATTGGAGATGTTCTCAGTTCCTGATATTAACACAATTTAATTCCCCTCTTAATTTTATTTTTACAAGGTCATTTTAAGCTGGGGGTACATAATTTTGAGCTCAGCTGGCCACATCAGCTTATCTGGCGTGATGGCGGCAGGAACAGACTCCTCTGCTCGACTCTCCCCTCGGCTCTGGAGACACCTCACTGATAGCTAAATGGACCAAGGAGTATGCTGTCCGACTCTGGATTCAGCAAAGCTCTGACCAGGTGCTGCTCAATACCATCAAGACCACGGTCCCACAATTCATAGAATAAACACAGATACGTTGATTAGCAATGAATTCTGGCACAAATTCCCATCTGCTTATGTTCCAGGCTTTTATTTAGCAAAATATGAGCTGGCTTCAACGCACTGTGGCTTTATCAAGCTTATTTGCACTAGTGGTCTCGAACTAACGCTCCTAAGTGAGTATATCAGCGAGTCTAGCCAATGGAGCCACGTTTCGACAAGTGTTTGAAAAAATGTTACCTTTTCACGTCTCCCCTAACAACGAAAGATAGTATTTATAGCCCGACCAATCGTGGTTAGTCTTTCATTTGTTGCGCTCCAATCACTTTGGAGTTTACATGGTAGGCTATTTCTGTAACGTAAGGTTTTGTTCAAACACGTTATAAAAAAATTTTATGAGCAGAAATGATTTTATGTTGTCAGGCATCCCCACTATTTTATTTTGGTTATAATTTATTAATTCCTGGACTATTTGCGTAACGTTTTACATATTCTTTGTCAGCAAGCCCTAAGGAACCCAAATATCCAAATTTAAAAGAGCTACGTGGCTGCGTTCAAAATATGCAATTCCTTCTACCTCCTGTTTCGAAGATGTGCTGTCTGGGTACTGTAATGTTTTCAAACGTAAACCCATATAATGTTATCTTTCCTAATAAGCGTTTTTTGTGATTTTAAAACCTAACTCTGGGATGGGTAATGTATTTTATCACTGTCCGTCTGAAAAGAAAAATTAGTGCAGGTGGCCTTACACGCGTGATAGTAGTAATTGTGTATCGCGCGACGCGTGTTTAATTTTGCATGCGTTCCTGATTTTATTCGCCCCTCTCTCTTTCTTTCTATTTGAGTCCATCTGTTCGTTCGTTTTGGTAACGTAATATAATTAATGTTAGGATTAATTTAGGTCATTACGCAGGGTGCCTCTCAATGTTTTTCCAAGAAATACAGCACACGTTTCATTGAAGAAAGTGGGTAATAATACAGTAAGCTTTTACTATCAACGTGAAAGCGTTACAATTTGCAGACGAAGCAGAAAACAAGGGGGATTTCGAGTACCTTCTTTGTGACAGCACTGTTATTTTCCACGACAGCCATCAAAAGCAAGGCAGCAACAAACTGCTGTCACTTTACTCGGTTGGCGACCATTCTTCATGCATTGCTCCAGCTCTGGTTCATTCTTTGCATCTCGGCCTCCACAGTTTTCTGCCAAGTTGTTTTTGGTCAGCCTCTCTTTCGCTTTCCTTCAGGGGTCCATAGCATAGCTGTTCAGGGTCTCTTCTGAGGACGTGGCCAACTCTACCCCAGTTCTGCCAGCTGTGATGCTGTACATGTCCTCTTCTTTGCTTTGAGTAAGCAGTTTTTTAATTGTGATGGTATTCGGCCAAAAGATTTGGAGAATTTTCCTAATGCAGATCGTGTGGAAAGAGGACAATTTAGACATTTCCTTCTGTTACTCTCCAGCATTCCACACCATAGAGAAGTACAGAAAGTACACAGCTCTCATATAATCTTAATTTGGTGTTTGTGCTGTACTGAGAGGACTTACAGATGCTGTTTAGACTAGCAAAGGCTGTTCTCGCTTTGTTAGGTTGCTCTGCCCACCACTACTTGTAAAGTTAGCATAGAGGCTTTTTAAGATGGAAACAATGCAGCTGGGAATTTCATAAGCCCTCAGTATTTTCCATAAACTGTCCCTGTGTATGCTGTTGAAAGCCTTTTCAAAATCAACAAAGTTAATGTATAGCTGTCTCTGCCATTCTGAGCACTGCTCTATAATGTTCCTGAGGGTGAATATATGATCTGCACATCTTCTGTTCTTTCTGAATCCCGCTTGATCTTTCCTCAGTTTATGATCTACTGCTTTTGAAATTTTCTGGATAATTATCCTGCCTAGTATTTTACTGGGAACTGAGAGAACAGTAATTCCTCTACAATTGGTGTTGTCTCTGTTTTCCAGACTTGTGCAAATAGTGGTTCTAATAATTCTGCTGCTAGTTCAGGGTCTGTCTTAAATAACTCAGCATTTAAATTGTCGTGATCAGGAGCTTTTCCATTCTTTGATAGCTGTGCTGATTTCTTCCCTTCATGTACATGATTTCAATTATAGGCAAGAATGGCTAAACCAGTGGGCTTCCTCCCAGACAGGGCGTCAATTCTTCAAACATCAAGCTAAACCAAACCCTCAAGATCCAGTTAAACAACTGAAAAGAAGAGATCAGAGTCTAATTTTCCAGCTGAGAACAGGCCATGCCCCCATCAATAAACATTTAAA
Source organism: Oreohelix idahoensis (assembly GCA_024509875.1). Taxonomy (NCBI): domain Eukaryota; kingdom Metazoa; phylum Mollusca; class Gastropoda; order Stylommatophora; family Oreohelicidae; genus Oreohelix; species Oreohelix idahoensis. The sequence continues at coordinate 595,139 of JAMPIV010010565.1, forward strand.
TAGAATAGACCCACTACGTGAACCAAACTGTAGGCACTGCCACCACCATGAGGAATCAGTTGAACACCTACTGTTACAGTGCCCAAGACTAACTGACCTGCGACACCAGCTACTCCCATTGCATCCAACCATCCACAATACACTCTACACATCATCACAACAACTGAGGAAGACTTGCACCTTTGTCAGAGAGGCAATGGGCTGTCAAGAGCTACCTGCTCACAGCTAAAGGGATTATATCATCATCATCATCCCTTCATGGAATGTCTGTATTTACGTCTAGATAATTTTCAGCCTCAGGAACATTCAGCTGCATCTCTGGTGGTTCCTTATTCAGTGTTTCTCTGAAGTGCTCTGTCAATCTTGTTTCCTGCCCCTATGCTGTGGTGATGAGATTTCCTTGCTTGTTTCTTCTTCTTCTTTGATCCTTAGCCGCCTACCGTCAAAGCAGTCAGTGGCCATCACGCCTGGTGGCATCTTGTAGGGCAACAACAAATTGATTCCACCTTACTCGGTAGGTGGCTATCCTTCGTACAGTGCCCCAACTCTGGTTCATTCTTTGCATCTCAGCCTCCACAGTCCTCCGCCAAGTTGTGTTTGCTCCGCCTCTCTTTCGTTTTCCTTCAGGGGTCCATAGCATAGCTGTTCTTGTGATGGCATCGGGGTCTCTTCTGAGGACATGGCCAACCCAGCTCCAGCGTCTGGCAGTTATGATGGTGTGCATGTCCTCTTGCTTGCTCTGAGTAAGCAGATCTTGGTTGGTGATGGTATTCGGCCAAAAGATTCGGTGAATTTTTCTTAGACATGTTGTGTGAAAAGATTACAATTTCGACATTTCCTTCTCTGCAACTCTCCAGCATTCCGCACCATAGAGAAGCACAGAAAGCACACAGCTCTGATATAATTTTGTCCTTGTGCTGTACTGAGAGGACTTCCAGATGTTGTTTGGACTAAAGAAGGCTGTTCTTGCTTTGTTCATTCTGTTGTTGATGTCTTTGCTTGCTCCTCCGTCTGGTGTTACTATGCATCCTAGGTATGTGAAGGTGTCTGTCTGTTCCAGTTGCTGATTCCTTACTGATACGGGCTCAGGGTTGCTCACATTGAGCGTCTGCTTGTTTCTTACTAACATGATATTGTTTGCACCCCGTTTTCCGCTAATGGTTTTAGTTTTTTTTAATTAATTTATTTTAAAAAAAATATATTTTAAATAACAAACCTGATGTACCTGGAGAAGAATGATCTAATATGTACAAAAAGTAACCTGATATACCTAGGGAATATTCATAAGCCGTTTACAAGAAGTTACCTGATATACCTGGGGAAGAATCATGTCAAGTACAAGAAATAACTTGTATACATAGGGAAGAATTATGTACCTGGGGAAGAACAGTCTCTTTTTCTCAAGGTAAGCATTCAGGCCTCTATTGATTTTATCCAGCAACACATTACTGTCAATAATTTTTTCCAGCACTCCGACTGTGGTGCATGCTTCTAGAACCTGTAAATAGAATCAGGGGATATAACTGAATTTTAAAATGGTACATACTTCTAGATCCCGAAAATAGAATCAGCGGAGAGAACTGAATTTTTTTAAATGGTACATGCATGAATTTTCAAAGAGAGACAAGAAGAAAAAAACAGGAAATCAAGGAAAAGCTTTCATCGGTTAAAACAAAACAAAGATACTACACAAAAGGTCAAGAAACAAAATTATATCTCAAATATAATAAAATAACTCACCAGTGTTAGCAGGGAACAAAAGGGGAACAAACTTTAGTAATGCTGTAACCTAGCAGGCATGTTGTAGACGGCAATTAAGGAGTGTTAGGTATGGGGTCAGCGACCTCATGTGGTAGAATTTAAAGTAAAAAAATTTTGGTGGAACAAGATGCAAGGAGAAGAAGTTTGGGGAGGATACACATTAAGAAAACTATCTGATAGCATTACAATGTAGTCATTGTTTCGGATCCTCCAGGTAAGAGAAATAGAGTGAGAAAAACAAACATACACACACACACACATGGAGAAGGGAGTAAGAAACAGACATAAAGGAGATAAATAAGACATGGAAAAACCTTGAACAGATGGCACAGGTCAAGAAGGCTTGGCACTTATTTGTTGATGACCTGTGCCCCACAGGTCGCTGAAAGGTTATGAATGATGGAATATAAAAAAACTAAATCAATCATTCATTCATCCCCGTTCACCTCCGCAAGGATCAGAGACATTCAACAAACTTATGTCAGGTCTTCCTGTCACGTGCCATCAGGTCAAGGTCTTTCTGTGTCATCTTTATCCCCTTCCTGTCTCCAGTTCTCTTCTCCACGTGTTCCTTGTTCTTCTTCTACCTTTGTTACCCCTAGGGATTCCAGAACAAGGACTGCCTTGTAATGCTATCAACAGGTTTCCTCAATGTACGTCCTATCCATCGCCAGCGTCTTCTTCTCATCTCATGTTCCTCTGGTTCTTGTCATCACTTCCACATTGGTGATCTTATCATACCATTTCAATACAGTCATGCGCCGCTTAACGTCCACGATACGTTCTGTGAAATAGGACGTTTTGCAATTTGGACGTTGTGCGAACACCAAACTTTATACTTAGCAAAGTTATATGGGATACTGTAGTGTACCTGTATTGACTAAATAGCCAAGATACTGTACACATACGGTAATGTATTTTCGAAAGTTCACATTAAAATAATGATAGTAAGTACAGTACAGTACATACATAGGCCAGTAACATAGGCGTTTATTATGAATATCAAGACATATGTACTGTATTATAGGTTATATATGTACTGTACCATTATACGCCTGGCATCGCAATCGCTTTGTACTGTATACAAGAGACATGAGATACACGTGTTGTGTGCGGGAAGCTGTTGCTTTTGCTACGTCCGGTTACGTCCACTTCGTCCTGTTCTCCGATCGGGATTTCTGAACTCTATTATAACCTTATGGGACCATGGACGTTTATGCGGTCGGACGTTGTCCGAACGGACGTTATGCGGCGCATGACTGTACTTCTATTCTATGCAAGCACCAATTTATGAAAGTCTCTAACTTTGTTGTTCTCCATGTTTCAGAGCCACACAATAGACCTGAAGACATTTGAACTGAAGATTCAGATTTTTGTGTTGGACTTTACTTCTCTTGATCTCCATATATTTCCCAGTGCAACGAAAGCTTCTCTAGCCTTTTTTATTCTTATTTTAATATCCTTGTCTGTCCCTCCAACTTTGTCTATATTGCTGTCAAGGTATCCATATGATTCATTTTGTAGTGGTGTTTCTTCAAGTGCAATCTTGTTATCGTTTCCTGCAGTTATTCTCCTTATCTGTGCTCCACAGGGAGTAGAAGGGTAGTGTATGAATAAATGACAAAAACTACTGATGCACTAACAAACATTTAGAAATATTATAATATATAAATAATATGAAAATAACAATAACTATATTTTAAAACTGTATAAATTGATTTTAATCTTTGTGGTTCCTAGTAAGTTCATAATGGATCTAGATTTTGAAAGTGGCTTCAACGAGTGTCACTTAGTAATGTCTGAAATGTTTTAGAGAACGGTGATTAACGTTTTACTGTGAACACAGCAATGATAATATTGTTGAGGAAGACATCATCAATCAGGAGCAGAACAGTACTGATGAGGAGTTGAGTTGTGCATGGGGCTAGCAACATCATCATGTAAAAGACATTGCCACAGAACCACTGCTACAAGAGAAAGTGACTTAGTGCAGGCTTCCAGCAAGGGGTAACCATCTTCAGTGGTGGCTTCATACTCTGTAAGGATGCACAGGAAAATGATGATAATAATAATGATGATGATGAATAGTGCTCTGATACAACTCAATGACTTCAGTGTAGGTCAAAATGATGATAATAATGATGATGATTAATAGTGCTCTGATACAACTCAATGACTTCAGTGTAGGTCAAAATGATGATAATAATGATGATGATGAATAGTGCTCTGATACAGCTCAATGACTTCAGTGTAGGTCAAAATGATGATAATAATGATGATAATTAATAGTGCTCTGATACAACTCAATGACTTCAGTGTAGGTCAAAATGATGATAATAATGATGATGATGAATAGTGCTCTGATACAGCTCAATGACTTCAGTGTAGGTCAAAATGATGATAATAATGATGATGATGAATAATGCTCTGATACAGCTCAATGACTTCAGTGTAGGTCAAAATGATGATAATAATGATGATGATTAATAGTGCTCTGATACAACTCAATGACTTCAGTGTAGGTCAAAATGATGATAATAATGATGATGATTAATAGTGCTCTGATACAGCTCAATGACTTCAGTGTAGGTCAAAATGATGATAATAATGATGATGATGAATAGTGCTCTGATACAACTCAATGACTTCAGTGTAGGTCAAAATGATAATAATAATGATGATGATGAATAGTGCTCTGATACAGCTCAATGACTTCAGTGTAGGTCAAAATGATGATAATTAATAGTGCTCTGATACAGCTCAATGACTTCAGTGTAGGTCAAAATGATGATAATAATGATGATGATGAATAGTGCTCTGATACAGCTCAATGACTTCAGTGTAGGTCAAAATGATGATAATAATGATGATGATGAATAGTGCTCTGATACAACTCAATGACTTCAGTGTAGGTCAAAATGATGACAATAATGATGATGATGAATAGTGCTCTGATACAGCTCAATGACTTCAGTGTAGGTCAAAATGATGATAATAATGATGATGATGAATAGTGCTCTGATACAGCTCAATGACTTCAGTGTAGGTCAAAATGATGATAATAATGATGATGATGAATAGTGCTATGATACAGCTCAATGACTTCAGTGTAGGTCAAAATGATGATAATAATGATGATGATGAATAGTGCTCTGATACAGCTCAATGACTTCAGTGTAGGTCAAAATGATGATAATAATGATGATGATGAATAGTGCTCTGATACAACTCAATGACTTCAGTGTAGGTCAAAATGATGATAATAATGATGATGATTAATAGTGCTCTGATACAGCTCAATGACTTCAGTGTAGGTCAAAATGATGATAATAATGATGATGATGAATAGTGCTCTGATACAGCTCAATGACTTCAGTGTAGGTCAAAATGATGATAATAATGATGATGATGAATAGTGCTCTGATACAACTCAATGACTTCAGTGTAGGTCAAAATGATGATAATAATGATGATGATTAATAGTGCTCTGATACAGCTCAATGACTTCAGTGTAGGTCAAAATGATGATAATAATGATGATGATGAATAATGCTCTGATACAGCTCAATGACTTCAGTGTAGGTCAAAATGATGATAATAATGATGATGATGAATAATGCTCTGATACAGCTCAATGACTTCAGTGTAGGTCAAAATGATGACAATAATGATGATGATGAATAGTGCTCTGATACAGCTCAATGACTTCAGTGTAGGTCAAAATGATGATAATAATGATGATGATGAATAGTGCTCTGATACAGCTCAATGACTTCAGTGTAGGTCAAAATGATGATAATAATGATGATGATGAATAGTGCTCTGATACAACTCAATGACTTCAGTGTAGGTCAAAATGAATGCTTCTCACCACAAGAAGGCTTAAACCTCAACTAAAAAACAAACAAAAACTAGACTGAATGAAGGTGCACAAAAACTGAGATTTATGTAACACATATGATAATTTGTAACCATACTATGAAGAGAAATTTTCATCAGTAAAACAAGGAATCTTCATTCATATTAATGAAAGTTTGTTATATGTGTGTAACATACAAAATGTGCATGTAGCATGACCTACAAGAGGATTCTTTGCACACTTGGCCATGATATCTTTGAAGTTACGGTCAACAGTGGAGAACATCTTTCCTTCTTCTGGCATTTGATTGTTGATGTCCTCAGAGCTAAAAATTGGTTCCAAGTACAGCCAGTTGGCTTGCATTTTCAACCACTCCTCAATTGTACGCTGTGAGTGCAGTAATTTTTCCTCCCAACTCTGGTCAAAAGAAAACAATAGAAATATACATTGCTATTTTCAAAGAAGGAGATGATGCATAACAGGTTACCATTAAAATGTGCACCAGGAAAACATGCAGAACAAGAGTCATTAGCCCTATGTAGTTGTCAGGGGTCTTTGAGAAGACACAGAAAGAACAGGAGTAATGCACTCTTGGGCATGTTGTATAAAGCAACTAATATGAGGTCATGACGATTAGCGAGGTCATGATGATTAGTGAGGTCATGATGATTAGTGAGGTCATGACGATTAGTGAGGTCATGATGATTAGCGAGGTCATGACGATTAGCGAGGTCATGACGATTAGTGAGGTCATGATGATTAGCGAGGTCATGACGATTAGCGAGGTCATGATGATTAGTGAGGTCATGACGATTAGTGAGGTCATGATGATTAGTGAGGTCATGACGATTAGCGAGGTCATGATGATTAGTGAGGTCATGATGATTAGTGAGGTCATGATGATTAGCGAGGTCATGATGATTAGTGAGGTCATGATGATTAGCGAGGTCATGATGATTAGCGAGGTCATGATGATTAGCGAGGTCATGATGATTAGTGAGGTCATGATGATTAGTGAGGTCACGATGATTAGCAAGGTCATGATGATTAGCAAAGTCATGATGATTAGCAAGGTCATGACGATTAGTGAGGTCATGATGATTAGTGAGGTCATGACGATTAGCGAGGTCATGATGATTAGCGAGGTCATGATGATTAGCGAGGTCATGATGATTAGCGAGGTCATGATGATTAGTGAGGTCATGATGATTAGCGAGGTCATGATGATTAGTGAGGTCATGATGCTTAGCAAGGTCATGATGATTAGCGAGGTCATGATGATTAGTGAGGTAATGATGATTAGCGAGGTCATGATGATTAGTGAGGTCATGATGATTAGCGAGGTCATGATGATTAGCAATGTCATGATGATTAGTGAGGTCATGATGATTAGTGAGGTCATGATGATTAGTGAGGTCATGATGATTAGCGAGGTCATGATGATTAGCGAGGTCATGATGATTAGCGAGGTCATGATGATTAGTGAGGTCATGATGATTAGTGAGGTCATGATGATTAGTGAGGTCATGATGATTAGTGAGGTCATGATGATTAGTGAGGTCAAGATGATAAGTGAGGTCATGATGATTAGCGAGGTCATGATGATTAGTGAGGTCATGATGATTAGCAACGTCATCATGTTAAAAAAAACTGCAGCAGAAACCACCACAGCAAGAGCATGTCAACAAAATGGTTCTAACAAATTCTTCAGAAACAAATTTTTATATAACACAAGTTTCTTTAATAAATTTCTTGGTATATCTGCAATGAACCAACCCTGACTGAAGGAGGCAACCATTAAAACAGTACAGATTTTTAAAGCCATAAGGTATATAACAGAGCTATCTCTCAAGGCATGAATCTGTGAGCAAGGATTGTATGTAGGAGATCTATCAGGGCAGGAAAAATTAAGCAAGTATCTAACAGGGCATAAATCTGTGAATCAAGATCATTGGCTCCATAGAAGGAGCAAAGTTACAGCATATGGTCTTCACCAGCTGATCATAGGAAGAAACTGTGTGGCAACACGAGAAGACTGAGAAAGGCTGCCAACTTTTCTGAGAGAAATAGATGTGGTTATATGAGAGCAAGCAAAGAAGAGGAAGAATCTGTGAGGGATGGTATAAACCAGAGGTATTCATTAGGGTATTAATGTGTCAGGAAGGTTTATACCTGAGGTAATCATCATACCTGTCAACCAGTACACATTTTTCGTACAATGTATGGATTTTTGATACTTTTAGCAGTGTACGGTTGTACAGACTCGTTGTACGGATTTTTCTCCCCCCTCCCGGAAAAAAAAAAAAAAAATTTTTTTTTTTTTTTAAATTCTAAAAATATTTTTCAGCCCAAGTTTTTTTAAATTTTAAATCAGAAAATATTTTCTAGCCCAGGTGTTTTTTTTTACCAATTTTTTTATATTTTTAATTCCGGAAATCTCGGCGTTCGTTTTTAAACTGAGGTCTCTCCCAGCAACCAATCAAATCCTTTTAAACCCAACAATTCGGCAAACACCTTGAATTCGGCCTCATACGCTTTCGGTTTTCAGCGTGACATGACGTATTTTTAAAGTTACCTGTTATCAACGACGACGCTTGCTTGCCACCACACTTCAACGCCATTTTGTTTAAATAAGCTAAGTACTTATAACTTGGTTAAATATTGCTGTTGTTTTGCTTTGTTGCAATTTAATCGCTGCCTTAATCTTTCCAGTTAGGCCTATACCTTGCCCTTCAATATATTTCCAATAAATTGTAATAATATTCTGTGTAGGCCCTACATAACTAGAAAAAAAAAGTTTGTTTGCGTTGAGTAGGCCTACTTTATGCCAGTGCTCGAGATTCGCTGCTTTATTTTTTAATAAAGTGGCAATCTGTTCTAACTGGTCTAGGCTACCAACTCTTAAATAATAATTTTGTAAATATTTGGTGGTACATTTTTTCTTCCTAGATTTGATATTCTGTTCATAATTTTGTTTATTTTGTTGTTGTTGTTGTTGCTGTTAGCCATTTGCTTTGTCCGTTGTATTTTTTAATCATTCTCTTCGTCTACAAAGATTATTAGTTGAAATATTTCATCCACTGAATGATGGCTGAGCCTAATTAAAAAAAAAACAAAAGCTGACTGCGAAAGATCATTTTCAATGATAAAAAAAATACACACAGACTGCAGGAGGTCCTTGAATGCGGACACACTCACTTCTATTTTACAGTGTAAGATTAACATTGATACATGCTGTGCAGACTTTAAGCCCACAAATGCAATTCTGCAAAGTGCTAAAAGTGCATGTGTTGATTATAATACAAAACACTGTACATTGAAAGAATAGTGTACCTCATGATCACTAAGTTTTTTATAAAGTTTGACATATTATAATAAAGTCTCTAACACTTCACTCCCCTATGGCATTATCTACTACGGCTTACCTTTATATGGAATCTGTAATTGTAGATAATTTATTTAGTTGTTGCCATTTTCATACTGACAGCATTTCCCCTGATCATTTACTCTGTACTGTACACTGGTTAACCTGAATTTTTCGTATAGTTTTTAGGTGACATTTTTTAAAAGCATGTAAAATATTTTTAAATATATAAAACCTATCAGTATTATATATCAATGTGTTTGGAATTGAATGGACTTTAATACAGTAGTAGTTATTTTGGGATTTATTTTTTTTTTTACCTTGGCTGAATAGCAACAAGTTAATTACACTGACAAACAACATTTTTCTTTCTTATATAAGAATAAGTGTTCTTAGGTCAGTTTCTTGCGCTGATTTCAAATCTGAAATCCGTTTATCTCTATCATGTCGGGTTCTTAAGATATTTGTGAATAAATATATTTTTGGGAAACCGTTATTTGCTCCGTTTCATTTTTACTATATAACTTATTAAAAATTAATAAAAAGCAACATAATTCTACTTTTTATACTGCTAAAAGATGCATGACATATGTTACGCTATTTTTCAAATAGTTACTGTATTTTGAAATAATTCTGAGCAAAATATGGCTTCTAGAAGTTGTAGAAATTCGGCTGATCTGTTCTGTTACGTGTGCGGATATTTTACCGATCGTGTTGACCAGAAAAACTTTACACCATTACTAAAGAAAGCATATGAACTTTATTTCGATTCGAAAGTTGATGATGCAAATAAATCTTGGAAGCCAAATGCAGTTTGTTAGATACATTGGCAGGTTGGTTACGAAAATCGCCGAAGCATAAGTCGATGCCTTTTGGAGTGCCAGTAATATGGCGTGAACATACAAATCACACTACTGATTGTTACTTCTGCTTGACAAATATCCATGGTTTCACTTTTAAAACTAGAAAGTCTGTGGTTTATCCAAATATTGAATCGGTTTCGAAACCAGTGCCTCATGATCCAATCACGTGTCCGATCCAAGTACCACCAGAACAATAACGTAAATGAACCATCAGAAAGTGATAGTTTACCTGCTTTAGAAACTAATTCGGACTCAGATTACATACCGGTGAATGATGGTGTTTACTTAATTAACCATTCAGAACTTTCAGATCTAATACGTGATCTCGCTCTTACCAAAGGACAAGCGGAATTACTCGGTTCGCGACTCAAAGAATGGAATCTTTTAGCGCCCAATACTCCGATATCTAAATTTCGTCATAGACACAGAGAACTTGTTCAATACTTTGAGATGGATGATGACATTTGCTATTGCAAAGATGTAAACGGTCATGAGCTAATAGTCAACGAATGGCGATTTTTCATCGATTCTTCCAAGACTACTCTAAAAGCCGTGTTATTGCATAACAGAAATTTTTTTTCATCAATTCCAGTCGCCTACTCTGTTCATATGAAAGAAACTTATGACAATATGGCTAAACGTTTGGAAAAAATAAAGTACAATGACTACCAATGGCGGATTTGTGGAGACCTAAAGGTCATTGCAATTCTCACGGGCATGCAGACTGGGTATACTAAATTTTGTTGCTTCCGATGTGAATGGGACAGCCGCAACAGACAGGAACATTATGCAAGAAAGGTGTGGCCTATCCGGGATCGTATGCAGCTCGGGCATAAAAATGTAATACGCGAGCCATTAGTTAACAAAGACACCTTCATTTTACCACTGTTACATATAAAGTTGGGGCTCATGAAGAATTTTGTAAAAGCGTTAGATAAAACGAGCAAAGCTTTCACTTATCTTCGAGAAAAGTTTCCGCAAGTTAGCGATGCAAAGATAAAGGAAGGTATCTTTGTAGGACCTCAGATTAAGAAAGTTATTGCAGACAAACAATTCGAGAACTTGTTACATGGTAGTGAACTTCGCGCATGGATGGCATTCAAATCGATCGTCGATAACTTTCTGGAAAATCACCAATCTGTCGACTATGTTGCATATTTTTAAGCAGTGCATAGATGCATACATAATTATGGGCTGTAACATGTCCCTCAAAATCCATTTGCTCGATTCGCATCTTGACTTTTTCCCTGACAACCTTGGCGAAGTCAGCGATGAACATGGAGAATGATTCCATCAAGATATCGCCGAAAAAATTAAATTACAAAAATTTACATACACTGAAATATTCAAAGAAAGAAAAAACTAGGCAAAGCAAAATGTACAAAACAGTGGCTTGTATTTAAAAGTATGTCCAATTTTGTATATGATTAGAAAAAAGTAGACGAATCTGATCATAAATTAATTAATAAAAAAATTAATTTGTTGGGCAGAAAGGGACAATAACTGGGAATTTGTACATGATTATGATGATATTACATAATAACATCTAAACTCCTTAAATTTGCATAAAACCAATGCATGTTATGCATCAATATATTAGAAGATGAATAAACTGTGTGTCTGTGGTATTTATAGCAATAATTTATTATAATGTAATTAACCAAGGTCAAAATAATTGCAGAATATGACATAAAAATGTTTATATACTGAGATATTCAAGAATTTTAAAAAAACTAGCTCATTAAAATAATACAACAAATGTACATTTATTTAAAACATTTTCCAAGAATGTACATATTTTTAAAAATTATAGTGTTGCTGTCATTTTCGACGGAGTCATCTGTCAAGTTATTTGCTTATGTTTGTATCATAAGTATAATTGTGTCTTTACCTGCGATGTCAGGTTGATTAGGGGTTGTCTTCCCTTGTTTATTCATTCATTGTGTTTGACCTTTAGGGTCAGAGGTTGACAGTTCGGCGTGGGCCTATGGGAAGGTTTTTTAAGCGGGAGTGAGATATACTTCCGGGAAGCCGGGAGGTCCTGTTTTTCTGAAGGGACCAAGAGTCCATTGTTTTTCGGGGAGAATCTTCGAAGTAACTGCTATGGCAGTTTTCCCCAGTGAATCTCTGTGCGTCGGGATGACGACAGAATTCCTTGTGTAGTTCTGAGGATTCATTTACCAGGTAATACCGACCTTTATGCATTATTACGCTTTTCGGTGGCAGAACATGTAAAGGATTACCTAGGGTGAACAGCAGTTCACGGATCCGCCATTTCAGAACTTATATATTTGTGCTCGAGGTAGCCATCCAAGACTGTTAGTCTTATATTGTCCAGAAATCCAGTGACGAAGATATATTGTGGGAGCCGCAGATTGGCGGAACTTCTATCTACAATAAGTATTACTGCAGGGTTGGTGATAACCTATTTAACAGAAGTACACGGCCGACGTTAGGACGAGGCCTGTGCTTCCGGCTATTATACTACAGCCTGATATGTGCAATTGGCAGGGAGTGCCAAGTTGCACCTGTGTGTCAAGGTAACTAAGGCATCTGACGCGTTTAGTCAGAGACGCCAAGGGCGACGCTACGAACTGTCATTATTGAAGAACTTTGCTATTGACCATGCACGTCTATTCTGATGTTTACCTTTTTGAATGCCAAATGTATACCTATCGATGTCAGGTCAGCATGACCTTGTTACACTGACTGTTCCTGTTGATATTATGTGTGTTCCCGTCAATAAATGTCTTGAAACATGCCTGCAGTGTCAAAGCATCCTTGATTACTGCATGTGAGAGTATGGGTTGCAGGATCTACATCTATACGAGCCTAAACACATTCGCGTCTTCATTCGCACCCACACTCAACTCATCATACGCTCGCACTACACATCTAACAACATGTAAACTGTCTTGGGCCAGTGATCACCTCAACAAGAAAAAAAAGACAGTTACATTTCTGGTGGACCAGTTACGTGGGCTCTTATGATACATTTCTTGTCGCCAATGTGGCCTAGAAACTTACATTTCTGATGGACCAGATCTGTGGGTTTAAAAAGAACAGAGCGAGCATTTGACATTATTGTTGACATTTATGGATCCAGAAATTTACATTCCTGGTTGGCTGTTACATGTATGATGTCTCCAGTTTTGTCGAGAAAGTTACAAGAAGGACAAGTACACATTACACTTCTGATCTGTGGGTCTAAGCTACACACGGGACAGCCGTAACACAGCGCTAATTCTACACTTGCAAGTTTTGGCTACAACAGGACAGATATAGGTCATCAACGGTTGACACAAATAAACAGTACGAGCATTTATATTATAATGCTACATAAAGCATAACAAGACAAGTACTGAAGTGAACTACTAGGCATTTGCTACGTGGACCATAACTGCATAGAAGGCGGGTTCCTATTGTAAACAGTACTGCGGGTTGTTACACGTTTCATTCAACAACAGACTTTTCTAGGTCAGAGTATTCAAGCTACATTGTTGGAGGTCAAGTGTCTGTAAACAGTACGTGAAATTGTAAACATTCAATGTGCAAGCCCTAATTTGAGAAGGTCATAGTAACTTTGGTTCGTGAATACCACTTTATGTTACAGTGGATTTGACGTTCAGTGCGCGTTTGACATTTCGTTTCTGTGTTCGCAAGGAGCAAGAAATTTATTTTAGTTTCAGCTGTGACTGAACTTGTTCTGCAACACATTGAAATTGATTGCTATATGTTTATGTCACTTCTACTGTTTTGTGTATTTTTCTGCGGGTTTTTTCGGTTGGTGGGTCTTACGGTAAATATGCCACTTGATCGAGGCTTACTGTAAGCGGTCTGTAGGTGCAAATTTTCTTAATTTGGAAATTTGCTAGTGACAATTGGTCGCTATTGATGTTAGCTGTGATGTAATTGTACTTAACGTTGTTTTTGTAATATTTTGTCTGTTTTTCAGTTTTGATTGTCGATTTGTTTTGTTTGTATTCTGTAGGTCTCTCCTTTCTTGTGTATTTCTCTACACATTTTTGGTTAAAACAGTGTTGCCATTTGTATTGTTTTGTATTTTTGTCTTTGTATTTTTTTTTTTTGGTTGTACTACATTACTGTCATGCACAGTCTACATACACATACTTGGTCATGTTTTGATATTATTGATAAGGTAGACTCTTCATATAGAGTTTGTTAAATAATATTATATAAGATATTTATACAAGTTCTTTGATAAAAGACTTGTTATCTACAAAGATTGAGACAGTAAAATAAAGTGAAGTGAGTATACAAGTCTAGCATTTCAGACTTGTCTCCCATTGAAGTGGGATAAGGTAATTTATTTAATTTTTTTTTTCAGGTTTCTGATCTCATTAGACAGAATGTCTACATTGGATTTCTTCATCCAGCAAGGGTTGACCCTTGGTAAGTCTGGTAAAGAATTGGAAGAATATTCATCTGCTCAATTCGCCATTGCATTAAAGTCAGAAGAAAAGAAACAAAAAGAGGAAATTAAATTGAAAGCAGAAGCTGAACTAAAGAAGCTAGAAGCTGAGAATAGAAGATTAGAACTTGAAGAAAGAAGGTATCAAAGAGAGGCTGAGGAGAGAAAAGCTCAAGCTGCTGCTGAGGAGAGGAAAGCTCAAGCTGCAGCTGATGAAAGAAAATTCCAGATGGAAATGGAAGACAAAAAACTTCAAGCTGCTGCAGAGGGGAAAAAACTTCAAGCTGCTGCAGAGGAAAAAAAAAAACTTCAAGCTGCTGCTGAGGCTGAAATTAGAAAAATGGAACATGAGGAAAGAAAACAGAAGATGGAACTTGATGAAAAACTCGCAATTTTGGAGTTAGAGAAATTGAAATTGGCGAGTACGGGTGCTCAGCAAACAACTTCGAGTACGACAAAGGAGTTTGTTAGTAGGATTAAATTGCCTCATTTCAATCCTTTAAAGGATGACGTAGCAGATTATCTAGATAGATTCCAATTTTTGTGCGATACGCATAACATAAAAAAGGAAAAATATGTTGAACAACTGATGCCATTTTTTACAGGTGACACAGTGACTACTCTTATGACAATAGACGAACATGAGAGGACTAATTATGATGTTGTCAGGGCAGCATTACTAAAGAAATACCAATTAAAACAAGAAGACTATCGTCTTCGTTTTAGGACAATGTTGCCAGAAAATGGAGTAGATTTCTCTGATTTTGTTACAAAGATACGTCGTACATTTACACGATGGGTTGAGTTGTCTCAGATTGAGAAAACATATGAAGGTCTAATGGACTTATTATTGCGAGATAAGGTTTTGTCATCTGTTAATGATTCTTTTCTTGCATTCCTTCATGAGCGTAAGCCTAAAAACTTAAAAGAAATGGAGGAATACTGTTGTCAGTATGCCACAGCACATCCCCATGCTACAGTTAGCAATTCTAAAGTGAAAGAAGGGTTGCCAGCTGCTTCGGCAACACCATATGGCCCTAATTTCAGAAAAAAATTTCAGGGTGCTCAACAAAATTGGAATAGGGGAAGTAATCAAAATTACACTCAGAAGCGGAGTAATCCAACACATGATGGTTCTTCGTCTATGCAGTGGAGACAAGATGGTAGTTCTCGTAATTTTAGTGGTAATAATTTGAGACACTTTCGTAAAGGCTATCCAAATAATAACTATTCAAATTTTCGAGGTAATCATTCTCGACGTCAAGATTATGACGATGGTGAATTTAGAAACCGGGATTCAAACCGGAATGATGATTACAATAGGCAATATGATAACAATTACAGGGGAAATGATAGTCGAAATAATTACAGGGGAAATGATAATCGAGGTAGACCTAGGTTTAACAAAAAAAGACCTTACCAACAGGCAAACTCTGCGCAACAAGAGTTTGATGGAGTCTGTAATACAGTAAATGATAGTGGTAACTCTAGGGCTATCACTGGTTGTGCTTTCGATTTTGGGAGAGCAACTGAATGCCCCCAATGCTTAACATTGTTTGACTCATCAACTGTATCTACGCTAAGTTGTGGTCACCCTCTTCCTGCTCTACCTGCTACAGTTGCGCATGATGGGAGAGGATCTCTCATCTTACATAAAGGTCTAATAAATGATAGGCTAGTCTCAGTACTTTTCGATTCGGGATGTACTACCGTCGGGGTTAAGGAGTCTCTGATAGATCCTTGCTGTGCCACGGGAAAAACAATCAAATGTGTTACATTTGGTGGTACTATGGAAAGCTATCCTACTGCTATTATTAGGATTGACACTCCTTTCTTCACAGGAGATGTCCATGCATGTCTTCTTCCTAATCCTATTGCGGATCTTATAATCGGTCGTATTCATGGGGTTAAGGAATGCACCCCGCAACAAATTTCTAGTTGGGAAGAAAAAAACATTCAAACGGTCAATGCAGTGGTGACAAGAGCTCAAGCTCTTAATCCCCCAACTTCATCTGATAATAGTAATGAAGTTGATAGCCAAGACGAGCACTTGGTGATTTCCCATGACTCGTTTGTTAAACGTCAAGAAGAGGATCCTTCTTTGAAGAAATACTTCCTTCTTGCAAAGAAAGGGGATCCCAATCAAAATACGAATCACAAATCGTATATCACTATGAAGAATGGTATATTGGTACGAATGGTACAACACTCGGACAAGTCTATGCACTCGCAAATTCTTGTGCCTAAGTGTATGAGAGCCTTAATTCTTCGGCATGCACACGATTCTCAGTGTGCGGGACACATGGGTTTTTCCAGAACTAAAACTAGAGTCCTTGCGTCATTCTTTTGGCCATTCGTGAATAAAGACATCCGAATTTATTGCCGATCTTGCAAAATTTGTCAAGAGGTCAAGTCTAGGGGTCCGAGACATGCTGCTCCTATTCAGGCTGCAGATATTCCGATTCGGCCGTTTCAGAAAATGGCTATAGACATCATTGGTCCGTTCAAAATTAAGTCAGCCAGAGGACACCAATTTATCCTCACTTGCGTGGACATGTGCACGCGTTGGCCAGAGGCTATTCCTCTGAAGAGCATATCAACTGTCGATATCGCTGATGCTCTTTGGCTCGTATTTTCTCGTCTGGGATTCCCCGGAGAAATACTGTCGGATCACGGCACTCAGTTAATTTCGGACGTTATGTCTCAGGTAATGGCTACGCTAGACATTAAAAGGTCTCTCAGTAGTATTTATCATCCAATGTCCAATGGATTGGTAGAACGTCTTAACAGGACACTAAAGAACTTACTTGGCAAGATAACGGAGGATCATCCTGAAGATTGGGACAGGGTTTTACCTGCAGTCCTCTTTGCCTATAGAGAGGTTCCCAACGAGCATACAGGGTTTTCTCCTTTCGAACTTGTCTTTGGCGCGCAACCGCGCGGGCCAATGTCCTTGTTACACGATTTGATAACTTCCGATAATATTGACGATGATACACAATCGTCATATGAATATGTTATAGCTCTTAGAGAAAAGATTATCGAATCGTGCAGGTTAGCAACTTCATCTTCCGAATTTGCGAAAGAAAAAGCTAGGCGATTTGCTAATAAGAAAAGACGCCTACGTCAACTTTGTCCTGGAGACAAAGCATATGTCTTACTGCCCTCAAGAGAGAATAGACTTCTCATTTCTTGGAAGGGTCCATACACTATAGTCTCGAAAATTTCTGATGTCGACTATATTGTCGATGTGGATGGAAGGCATAAAACCTTCCATATAAATATGTTAACAGAGTTTATTGAACGTCCAGACTATTTACAGCCTATTTTCCAGGCGACGGACGACTCTCCAGTTCAACATGGTCACATCTCATCCCTGTCCGTTATACAGGATGAGGAAACTATTTTTTCTGACGTGAACTTACCTCTTCCTACGATTCCACTTATTTCAACGGAATCGTGGAGAGACGTTACAGTCTCTTCTAACTTGTCTTTTGAGGAACAACGTCAAGTATCCTCTACGTTACAATCATATCAGGATGTCCTTACCGACATTCCTGGACACACAGATGTCATAGAACATGACATCATACTTACTGATCGTAATCCGATCAGAGTAAGACCATACCCAATACCTATTCATTTTCAAGCACAAGTCGAGAAAGAATTGGATGAAATGATTCAACTACAAATAATTGAACCATCCACTTCAGCTTATTCTTCGTCGATAGTTATTGTTCGAAAGAAAGACAATAACATACGTCTTTGCGTTGATTATCGCAAATTAAATCAAGTTACGAAGTTCGATGCTGAACCTATGCCGTTATTAGATGATCTACTTATTAGACTTTCTAAAGCTAAATTCTTTACTAAACTAGACTTGTCGAAAGGTTATTGGCAAGTCCCATTGACGGAACACGCCAAACCTCTCACTGCTTTTTCGACACCTAGGGGTCTGTTTCAATGGAATTTTATGCCTTTCGGGCTTATGAACGCCCCAGCGACTTTCGTGCGCATGATGCGACGAATTCTATCAGATCGTGCAGATGTCATTGCATATTTAGACGACATCTGTCTTTTCAGCGATACTTGGGAAGAACACTATGTGGGTCTGAAGGAATTGCTATCTACTCTACGTGAGCATAGTTTGACTGCTAAACCCTCTAAAGCTTTTGTTGGGTTTAGTGAAATTTCCTTCCTAGGTCATCGAGTTGGTCATGGTCTGTTGAAGACAGAGGACCAAAACATTTCAAAGATATTAAATATCTCGGTTCCGAAGACAAAAAAGCAAGTGCGTAGTCTCTTGGGATTGATACAATTCTATGGAAGATTCATTGAGAATCTGTCCTCCATTATGGCACCACTTTCAACGTTATTGAAAAAAGGTTCTCCTAATATGGTGCGTTGGTCCCAAGAATGCCAATCTTCATTGGATCAGGTTAAGAATTTGTTCTCATCTCATCCTATCTTAAGACTACCGACGATTGATAAGACTTTTGTCCTTCGTAGTGATGCCTCTTCCACTGGCATTGGAGCGGCACTAATGCAGGAATATTCAGGAACTCTGCATCCTGTAATGTATATTTCTAGGAAGCTGAATGCGGCAGAAAGGAATTACTCGGTTTTGGACCGTGAATTGTTGGCTATGGTTGGGTCCATTCTTAAGCTACAAAGGTTCCTTCTGGGCGCGCATTTCTTTATGGAAACCGACCAAAAAGCTCTTACGGCTATGCAAAGTAAGGATTTGAAGAGCTCGAGATCTACTCGTTATGCTATTGCTCTTCAGCCTTTCCATTTCACGGTGCGAGCTATCCGTGGTTCGGATAATGTGATGGCGGACATATTGTCTAGATGCCCACATGATTCCAGTTAAATCTTGTGTCCTAGTTTTTCCTGATATATTTTCAGACTTAGGTCTGTCCTTAATATCATAATATGTTGTAATACAAATGTATTTGGATGATGTTTAGATAATTTAACAAATTTCATTTTGTCCATCCATCAGTGATATGTTGCTAAAATAGCATTGACATTTGTATATTGCTATGATTATATTATTTAGTAATGTTTGATATATGATTGGTATTGCCAGCAACTTAGGTTTCTTGAATGGTATCCCTTAGTTTGTTTGGCTTAAAGGAAATATTTTCTCCTATGTTGGGAGATGATTTGTACCCTCTTCTATTGTACCTGATATTAGGTTCATTGTTTGCATGAGCACAGAAGTGATACTGGTGCTATCTTGCTCATGAACATATTAAAAAAAAAAAAAAATTGCATTTTTTTTTTTTACAGGGGGGTGGTAGTAATGTTGCTGTCATTTTCGACGGAGTCATCTGTCAAGTTATTTGCTTATGTTTGTATCATAAGTATAATTGTGTCTTTACCTGCGATGTCAGGTTGATTAGGGGTTGTCTTCCCTTGTTTATTCATTCATTGTGTTTGACCTTTAGGGTCAGAGGTTGACAGTTCGGCGTGGGCCTATGGGAAGGTTTTTTAAGCGGGAGTGAGATATACTTCCGGGAAGCCGGGAGGTCCTGTTTTTCTGAAGGGACCAAGAGTCCATTGTTTTTCGGGGAGAATCTTCGAAGTAACTGCTATGGCAGTTTTCCCCAGTGAATCTCTGTGCGTCGGGATGACGACAGAATTCCTTGTGTAGTTCTGAGGATTCATTTACCAGGTAATACCGACCTTTATGCATTATTACGCTTTTCGGTGGCAGAACATGTAAAGGATTACCTAGGGTGAACAGCAGTTCACGGATCCGCCATTTCAGAACTTATATATTTGTGCTCGAGGTAGCCATCCAAGACTGTTAGTCTTATATTGTCCAGAAATCCAGTGACGAAGATATATTGTGGGAGCCGCAGATTGGCGGAACTTCTATCTACAATAAGTATTACTGCAGGGTTGGTGATAACCTATTTAACAGAAGTACACGGCCGACGTTAGGACGAGGCCTGTGCTTCCGGCTATTATACTACAGCCTGATATGTGCAATTGGCAGGGAGTGCCAAGTTGCACCTGTGTGTCAAGGTAACTAAGGCATCTGACGCGTTTAGTCAGAGACGCCAAGGGCGACGCTACGAACTGTCATTATTGAAGAACTTTGCTATTGACCATGCACGTCTATTCTGATGTTTACCTTTTTGAATGCCAAATGTATACCTATCGATGTCAGGTCAGCATGACCTTGTTACACTGACTGTTCCTGTTGATATTATGTGTGTTCCCGTCAATAAATGTCTTGAAACATGCCTGCAGTGTCAAAGCATCCTTGATTACTGCATGTGAGAGTATGGGTTGCAGGATCTACATCTATACGAGCCTAAACACATTCGCGTCTTCATTCGCACCAACACTCAACTCATCATACGCTCGCACTACACATCTAACAACATGTAAACTGTCTTGGGCCAGTGATCAATTATTCAAGGTCAAATTAATTGCAGAACTGGTCATAAAAATGTTTCACTACTCTAGCCTGATTAACTTTTAACTCTCTAAATCCCCCATTAACTTTTGTTCTTCTACTAACTTCTGAATATCCATTAGCTGTCATAAAATTAGACATGATAGAAACTGTTTTATTATCCCTTCACTGAACTGTTAACATCTCCATCTCCCTGATACAACACGTCACCGTGATTTTATTTTTTTAAAGGCTGGAAAACCTTTTCTGTTTGTTTGTAATAGTTTCCCATGCACAAACACCTTACTTTAAAAGATACTGTAAAAGTTGTACACTAGTGTAAAAATTATTTTGTTTAAATAGGCGCTAGCCTTGGTTAACATGAGACTTTATTAGTCTCACAACTACATCATAATCCAGACCAAATGGAGAAGTTTGGGAATCCTTTACAAGATTACTGTAAAATCATGTGTATATCATGTGTCAGCCTCAACAAGGATCCATAATTTCATTCCCCATGTACTTGACAGAAAGCATACTTTCCTCCTTTAGATGAACCCTAGGCAACAGGGTAGAAACTTCAGACACAGGGCTCCACCATCCAAATCATTTTAGCATTTGAATCTGTAATGAAAGAATTTAACATACTGTTAGTTACAGTTTGAGAAACTATGGGTGATTGCTTTTTTTAATCACACATTCTACATTATAATTTAATCTTTAAAATTATATAAGTAATTACGAACTTTAAATATTTTTAAACATTATACCTCCAAAAAAATGTATAAAATCCACCACTTTGTGGTCTGTTTTATTTTTTTTTTCTGTGTATCCCTTCAGTTTTGCAGATATAAATGTCCTTAGCAACCATTGCTATGGACGAGTAACCTTTAAAAAATGAAGTAAAGAAATTCGTGTTCACAATAAATGTTAAAATCATTACCAATTTTAATAGAAAATAGGGTATAGTAACTATTTAAATGGTAGTTTTAAAAAATTAGGTCACTAGGCTTTGACATTCAATTAAAATGCCTAGCACTAGGGTAAGACTTGCGTTCTCACAAGGTACCTTGTCACGTCTGCTTCATAAATTGGGTCAGCAGGAAGATTATGTTCAATAGCCATGTCTGAATCCAATGTTTCAGTGTCCCAGACATCATCATCCGTAGAATCAGTGATGCATTCTTCACTGAAATCATCGCTGAAGTTCATTATTTTAATATTTTTCCGTGACAGTGAAATCCCACTTTACCGAAAAATTCAAAATGGTGGCGAGTGTTTTCGGTGTTCAGTCATGACTTTAACGTTGATTATTTTCTTATAAAATTTGTTTTAAAAGAAATCTTTTACGTTTTAAATAAATTTTATGTAGTATTTTATCATAAAATAACGGTATTAATTGGAAAAAAATGTTTTTAAAGTACTTTCTGCGACTTCAAAATTACACTCTGTACACTATCAATTTCTAAGGATAGAAATGAAGAGAGTTAAACAAAATAAACTATGATTTTTTTAACAAAAAAATTGACATTCATAATCATATCATAATAGTTGAATCATGAAATAGAAGACATTAAGATTGATTTAGGACTTATGATATTCAAATAGGCAGTTTCTATTTTTCAGGAAGCACAGAAAGGTACTGCATGCACTACATTGTGTTCGCATTCTTTTTTCAATACCTTGAGTTACCCAACATTGTTTACAATTTTGTCTTGTAGCAGTAAATTCTGGTATAACTGAGTGTGTGGTGTTTTTATATTTTTATGGCATTATGTGAAGAAGGAATATTCTGTTGTTTTTTATGTCCACTCAGTTCCTTAATTAGTTCCCTGATGCAACACGTCACTGCAAGCTGATTTTGTTTTTATTTCTTTCAAAGACTTTGGAAAACCTTTTCTATTTTTTATAACAGTTCCCCATGCACAAACACCTTTCTTTAAAAGATATTTTAAAAGTTGTACACTAGTGTAAAAGTGGAAGAGATTGGGGCCTTACCAAAACATGAAAGAGGGGTAGGAATGTTGATAAAGAAGGAGTTAGAAAAATACGTATGTGGATACTGGACACACAATGACAGAATGATGTTACTAAAGATGAGAGCAAAGCCATTCGACATATCAATCTTACAAACTTATGCACCGACTAAAGATCACAGTGAGGAAGAAATAGAAGAATACTATGAAGAGCTACAACACACACTTAAACCAGTCAAATCTACAGATGTGTTGATAGTAATGGGTGATATGAATGCAAAAGTAGGAAAAGGAAAATAGTAGGACAGTATGGATTAGGGACAAGAAATGATAGAGAAGACAGACTTATCCAGTTCTGTGAAGAAAACCAGCTGGTCATATGTAACACCTTTTTTGAACACCACCCAAGGAAATTATACACATGGAAAAGCCCAGGAGATGTAACACGTAATCAAATCAACTATATCATGATAAAACATAGATTTAAGAACAGTGTCACAAGTGCAAAGACACATCCTGGCGCCGACATAAATTCAGATCACAATCCAGTCATCATCAAAGTAAATATAAAGCTGAAAAGAGCAGGAAACAGAAGACAGGAGGAACCCCAGATAGAAATATCAGCGCTGAAACAACCAGATGTAAAACAGAAATATTTAATCGACGTCAAAAATAAATATCAACAGTTATTGACAGAAAGCATGGAGCAGTATAGAAGAGAAAACCCAGAAGAAAAAGCAACCGCAAAATGGGAATGTTTAAAAACAAGCATACAATCAGCAAATGCAAATTTACCTAAAAAGGAGTCTAAGAAAAATCAAATTTGGATGACAGACGACATCTTGAATAAAATGGCAGAAAGAAAGCAAAAAACACTCCAGAATATAAAACAATTGACAATGACATACGTACTATGTGTAGAGAAGCAAAAGAACGGTGGATAGAAACAAAATGTAAGGAAATAGAAGACTTGGAAGCAAAGCACATGACAACAGATATGCATGAAGAAATAAAGAAATTATCAAATCGGTCACGGTTTGCACAAGGAGGAAGCTGTATCAAGAACAAAAATGGTGTAATATTACTTGATGAGAAAGACATATCAAACAGATGGGCAGAATACGTAAAAGAACTATTCGAGGACAACAGAGGTAAAAAACCATCACCAGATTCTAATGAAGGCCCAAACATTCTCAGATCAGAAGTAGAGAATGCCATTCATATGATACAAAAAGGAAGATCAGCAGGGATGGATAACATAAAAATTGAAATGATAGAAGCTCTGGAGAGCTTTGGTATAGATACAATCACAGAAATATGCAACGATATATACAATACAGGATATTTACCACACGACATGAAGACATCAGTTTTTATAACATTGCCCAAAAAACCAAATGCAACAGAATGTTCAGACTTCAGAACAATCAGCCTGATGAGTCATGCAATTAAGATACTGCTCAAAATCATACAGGAAAGAATAAAAAGTAAAGTAGACAGCGAAATCCAAGAAGAACAGTTTGGTTTCAGACTGAACAGTGGAACAAGAGAGGCAATATTTTGCCTAAGAAGATTAGCAGAAAAATATACAGAGGTCCAAAAAAGTATGTATATGTGCTTCATTGACTATAAGAAGGCTTTTGACATAATCCATCATGAGAAGATAATTGAATGCCTCAAAGACATAGGTATTTATGGAAAAGAGTAAGATCGGGAAGGAATTATTCACCATACATAGACTGACCTGGACTCGACATTAACTCTTACTATACGGGAGCTAAAACCGCGTTTTTACGCGCTAGTTTAGCTATCGTTACCGTCACGCGCCACTTGAACTAGCGAGCCGTAAAATTGGTACTAAACCCGCGCCACTTCACGGGGCTTGCCGGATACTAAGAGTTAATATTGAGAAAACAAAAACTATGATGATTAGCAAAACAGACGATAAACCCACATTAAAGATAAGCGTAAATGGGAAAATCCTGGAACAAGTCAAGAGCTACGTATATCTTGGTCATATAATAACAGAAGATGGCAGATGTGAAACAGAAATCAAGAAGAGAATAGGAATGGCCAAAGCTACATTCAACAACATGAAACATATACTGACATCCAAACAGTTATCTCACAAATTAAAACTGAGAATCATAAAGTGTTATATATATTCTGCATTTCTGTATGGTGCAGAAACATGGACGATGAATAAACATGTGGAAGAAAGAATTAAGGCTCTTGAAATGTGGATATATAGAAGAATGGGGCGTATCTCATGGAAAGAGATGAAAACAAATAAGGAGGTCCTAGAAAATCTAGGTATGAAAAGAGAACTAATGAGAGAGGTCAAAGTTCGGCAGCTAAAATGCTTTGGTCGGCTCAGGAGCCGCCAGTCCCTGGTCGACGACACTCCTTCAAATGTCCTCGCCAGGTCTCGAGTTAATCCAGTCCAAATCCCGGTCGACGAAAAATCCTCAAATGCCGTCGCCCGGGTTTGATCCTGTATCACCCGGTCGCCAGAGCGGTGTTGTAACCACTACGCTAGCGCGGCTCCCCTTTGGCCATATAAAAAGGCATAACACCTTGCAGAAGACCATAACAGAAGGGAGAGTTGAAGGCAAACGTGCAAGGGGAAGACAGCGCTATAAGTGGGAAGATAACATCAAGAGATGGACGGGAAAGAGTGTATCAGAGTGTACCACCAAGACAAGAGACAGAAGACATTGGAGATCCATTACAGCCAACCTTCGATGTAAAAATTATCATAAAAAAGGCGATACTTTGATTAATTTGAGACTTTATTAGTCTCATAATGACATCATGAGCCAAACCAAATAGGCAAGCTTGGGTATTCTTACCAAGGTAACTTTCAAATCCTATGTATATCCAGTTTCAGCCTAAGTGAGAATCTATAATTTAATTCCCCATTTAGTTGGCTTATTTGTAATATACTGCCTAAAAGGATACCTGCCTTTATTACAAACCATCCGTTAATTAGTGCAAAGATGTTGTCGAGGCTGATAAAGTTTCTGGAATTTTCTATGAATGAAATCAAACAGAAAGCATGCTTTCTTCCTTTAGATGAACCCTAGGCTCTCGCCAGGGTAGAAGCTTCAGAACTGACACAGGGGCTCCACCATCCAAATTATTATAGCCTTGGGGTCTGTAATAAAAGAATTTGACATATTAAACAATAGTTCAATATTCAATATTGACATATTGAAAGTTAGCTTCAGTTTGAGAAACTAAGTGTAAATTTTTTTCATCACACATTCTATATTATAATTTAATCTTTAAAATTAAAAGAATAAAATAAAAAATTACAAACTTTAAATATTTTTAAACATTACCCTTTCAAAAAAATATATAACTTTCACTACTTTCTGGTCTGTTTTAATTTTTTAACTAAGTAACTGTTCATTTTTGCAAATATACATGTCCTAAGCAACCGTTGCTTTGGACGGGTAACTTTAAAAAGTGAAGTAAAGAAAAGTTTGTTCATAATAAATGTTAAAATCATTATTGATTTTAATAGAAAATAGGTTATAGTAACTATTTAAATGGTAATATATAAAAATAATTTTTTTAATCCATGGTGCTAGGTTTAGATGTTCATTCTCGCAAATTACCTTGCCGTGTCTGCTTCATAAATTGGGTCATCGGGGACATTATGGTCAATATCCATGTCTGAATCCAATGTTTCACAGATATCCTTATGTGAAGAATCAGTGAGGAATTTGTCCCTGAAATCATAGCTGAAGTTATTATTTTTATTTTTTTCTGCGACGGTGAAATCAGACTTTTTCGAAAAATTCAAAATGGCAGCGAGTGTTTTCGGTGCTCAGTTGTGACTTCAACGTTGATTATTTTCTTTTAAAACTTGTTTTAAAAGAAACTTTTTACATTTTAAATAAAATTTTATATAATATTTTATTATAAAACAATGATATTAATATCTTCTTCTTCATACACTCTCAGATGTCAACTTGAATATGTTCAAAGATAGCAGTGGTCAGCTTGAGGCTATTTCTATCTCCATAGAGCTTCTCCAGGATTGGTACAGGTGATGGTCACACGCGCCCTCTCCGTTCCTCATATGTTGGGCACCACTGAAGCAGACGCCCAGCAGTCAGTCCACTGGTGCCACCGGCAGCTCCCATCTCCAGCCTGCTGAACAGGTGGGATCCTGTATCTGCTTCTAACAAAACCCCTTGCCTTTTCAAAAGTTACAATTGTATCAGACTGAGGCAGCTTTCCACCTTCCTTTAGTGAGCTACAGGAGCTGTAAGCATTTACTCGATATATACTGAGGGAGACTAAGCACCTATGGGTTGCCCAATGTGCAATGATGTCGTTTCTGTTCAACAAATACAATAACAATAACACCTTCCTTCACAAATTTACCTACCGCACAAGTCAGATTTCTAAAGATAGAAATGAAGAGAGTTAATTACAAATTCTAATTGTAAATGTTTTATTTAATATCTTAATTAATCATGTGTATTATATAACTTTACAAATAAATAAATACAAACATTTTTTTAAATAAAAAAAACTGCAAATGTACACACATCACATATGTACACACAGCACATATGTACACACAAAAATGTACACACAGCACATATGTACACACAGCACATATGTTTGTGTATGCACATGCACAGGGCATGTGGATTCCTATTTAATACGATATTTTTTTTATACATAACTTCAGAAAATATAAATTTTATCTGTCTTTATATATATATATATATTTTTAACCTTTTATGAGAATCCTGTATTTATTTACTTTTGTTTTTGCTTAATTTAAGAAATTTTAAACCTTTGACTACCACCTCTTTGAGTGCCAGCACTCAATGATGTTAAGAAAATGCTCCTTCCTCCGAGGCCAGATTAGTGGTATGGAGAAACAAAACAACTAGCGAAAACATGCAGATATTACTACATGACCTTGGGTCAAAGGGCGAGAGCCCAAGTGCTGCTGGATCAATAACAACAGCAAGAAATTTTATTTATTTATATTTTATCTATTCACATAAATTATTTTTTAAAATGAATCTGTAAAGAAATTTTCATGAAAGTCACCTATTAATGAGAATGGTAGAATGCAGATATATTTCAGATTCTTTCACTATCACCCCCTACCTTGGCTTCCTCCTCAAATGGTCTCACAAAAGGTGAGTTCCTGATGGTCTGTGTCTTGACAATGTGGTCGTCCATCAGGGTCTGAATGTCATCAACACCTCCCAAAATTTTGAGCTGAGTGTCCTTGTACTGGCTTAGATTGAAGCACACCTCTGCCCATTCTGAGATCATCTTGTTGAATGCCCTCTCCAAGGTAAATTCCTGTCAGCAACACAAAATTCTTACATATGGTTTGTATTTTTGTCATCTCACTGAAATGTGCAGTCAGCAACAACTACACTAATGTGTGCAAACCTAATAACACACAGAGAAGAGAACTGGAAACAGGTTTAACTCCTTCTAACCATCGAGCCGCCAGGTTACCCTATAGATCTACCTGCAAGCTGTATGGTGCGTCCGCTTGATATGATTCTGAATTTGATCAAAAGATTAGAAAATAAGTGGCCATAAGCTTGTTTAAACCATGTCAACCGTTCCCGTGGACCATACGTTTTAAACTGGTGGTGAAAGAAGTACTTCGGTGCTTAATTTTTGAATATTTTTTATCAGTTAGTAATGTCATTAGGTCGTTTGTTTACAAACAGTGTAGTCACAAACATCACTGTCATAGACTATCTAATAATACTACAATAGATTATTTCTAAATGAATTTGAGTAATATTGATAGTGATAATAACCTATTTTTGATTCAGAGAAGGAAGTTTAACAAATTTCTTGGAATTATATTTTTAAGTAATAAATTAATTAAATTTTGTGGGACAGGACTGGGAAAGGAAGATTCTGGTTCAGTAGTATGTTACTGCACCAAAAAAATCATAAAGATTAATGTTCACTTGTTGCAATCAAACTCTTAGATTAATTTTCAACTGGATATATGTTTCATTTCCTGAGCTTTTACTGCCAAGGAATTAAGAAGAGCGAAAATATTCACGTCTATGTGCATAATTTTAAATTATGTTTTGTTTTAATTTGTAAATATTTCTACACTTCTCATAACATAACTAACAATTATTACATCACTATAAGAACTCATTGCATTTCACAACATTCTTCAGCCAATTTCCTAAAGTTTGACGTATATCACTTATGTATGCTGAATTAATATAAATATATATATGTCGACTGTCTGTTTTTGAAGCACCACTTGTAGTAAGAAAATACATCCATTTTGGGACCTGTGGTAAAACCGAAAAACTGCCCGGGATAGAAAGAGTTAAATGAGATAAAGAAAACATGGAAAGACAATCAGTGAATGGTACAGGACTGGAAGACATGGCATAAACTAATGAAGAAAAGATATGATAAGTCACACAGATAGATGAAAAGAAACAACATAGGTAAACACTAGGAACTAGTAACATTAAATAAGCAAATAAGAATCTAGAGTAAAACAGATGAAAAATCAGCACCAAGAATCTAACAAAACAAACAAAGTGGAAACAAAATTAATAAACGAACAAAAACTGAAATAACAAAATAATGAAACAAATATAAAAGACACAGCCTGGCATGAGATCCAGAAATTTCATCCAGGTAGCTTCTTTTTTTCCCTCCAGATTTGTTAAAACTCATAGCTAGACGTTATACTAATATTATTTGTTATTTTCTCAAAGTCATTTTGTATTTCTCATCTTTGTTTGCTGTTTATGACAGTCGTAAGATCTTAAAACATTCTGTGTTTCTAGTGTATTGTTCATTACTAAAATAGCACTCCTTTACAACTTTTATTTGTTCACGTTCACTTTGTTGTATCATGTTTCTGTGATCCTATAACAGTAAATGACTGAACACATTAACTAATCAGTGTAGTCTAATAGTCTAACAACACACTAACCTATCAGTGTAGTCTAATGGTCTAACAACACACTAACCTATCAGTGTAGTCTAATAGTCTAACAACACACTAACCTATCAGTGTAGTCTAATGGTCTAACAACACACTAACCTATCAGTGTAGTCTAATAGTCTAACAACACACTAACCTATCAGTGTAGTCTAATAGTCTAACAACACACTAACCTGTCAGTGTAGTCTAATAACACACTAACCTGTCAGTGTAGTCTAATTGCCTAACAACACACTAACCTATCAGTGTAGTCTAATAGTCTAACAACACACTAACCTTTCAGTGTAGTCTAATTGTTTAACAACACACTAACCTATCAGTGTAGTCTTATACAGGGTGTCCGTAAAAGATTGTACCCTTTTCAAAAAATGTATTCTCGGCCCCATGACATGGTACGAGGATGCTTTCTATCACAAAAGTAAGATAATCTCTGCTAGTTTTAAAGCATACTTTACAAAGACTCAAAAAATGTGCGCATGCGAGCAGCGGCTATTTCAAGCAAACCTTTCGCAGTTGAGTTGCAACCGGTAATTGTTACATGTCTCTCAACACACTGGTCAAGTAGGTGAAAAAAAAAGAAATAGGTACATTCTTTTTGAGTCTTTGTAAGGTATGCTTAAAAATTTGCAGAGATTATCTTATGTTTGTGATAGAAAGCATCCTCGTACCACATCATGGGGCCGAGAATAAATTTGTTGAAAAGGGTACAATCTTTTATGGACACCCTGTAGTTTAACAACACACTAACCTTTGTAGCTGACACAGAAATGGCTTCAAATTTGTCCATAAATTCCTCAAGTCCAAGTTTTAGCACTTTACGAACTGTTGTGCCTGCATCTGGGGTAAGGTTGAAGCCAGCAATTTCTGACATTCCATCCCAGTGGTGTTTTCGTAGACCAGGGTTGCACATGATGCCAATTACTGGGATAATTTCCTAGGATATACAATTAAATGCATAAAAACACAAAATTGTAGAGTAAAATTATAATAGACACAGAATTGTACATGGACACATCATATAAAGACACTAATTGTATTGTGATATTCTAAATATAAGACTTTGCAATCAACAAAAGATACTGGAATGAAGATTAATCAAATAAAAACACAGATTAGAATAGTAGTAAAAATATATAAGACACAAGGCTGAGAAGTAATAATATAAAAAAAAAGATGGACAGCGGTGTTGTAAGAAAACACATGAGATGTAGTAAGAAAACAAATGAGATATAGTAAGAAAACAAATAGTAAGAAAACAAATGAGATATACAAAAACTTATATAGATAAAATTATTAAAAGACACTGCCTTGTGACCCATAAAAAGTGACAAAGTAGTACATGGCTAAAACACATGACAGAGATGTATAGCAATAAAATAAATAACAGACAGCATTGTAAACTGGAGTATCCTATTGGCATAGTGATTAGAACACTTGCCTCTTGCACAAAAGTTACTGCGCTATGGGTTCAGAAACTGGCAGTGTCTCACTACAGTCTACCCAGCTGTGAATGGGTACCTGACTCACATAATGATTTAGGGAAGGCAAAGGCAGCGAGGACAGGAACTGGTCACCTGCTCTTACAACCTAGTATAGTGAAGTCTCTAACATTTCACTTACCTACGGCAGTATCTACTTATGGACTACTTTTATTGTATACTGATAAAAATATGACAAAGATTTATGGTGATAAAATTAATAACAGACATTACTGTATGTTGATAAAATATGTAAAAGACATATTTGTATATGTACGGCATGCATACCAAGTACAGAATAGAAGATGAATAACATATATGACAAAGATGTAATACAATAAAATAAATAACAGACAGGATTGTATAAGGTAATAAGGTAAAGGATCCCATTAAACGCCCATTGAGGCATATTGGGAATGTGGTGTCAGGCTCATATTTTCTTGACCATCGGCACACTAGAGGTGATGTGGTAAGCATCACACAGGCCGCCTTAACCTTCCCAGAGTGCTCTGGTACCTAATTCAAGAAGCTAGGTCGACCCCGGAACCGTTCACTGTCTAAAAAATCCCACCTCAACTGGGGATCGAACGATGGACCACTGAGCAAGGAAGCCAGTGCACTAACCACTACGCTACTGCAGTTCCTTGTATACTATAAGAATTAGTAGACAAATAAGAATGTTTCAGCAGGTGAAAAAAGGTGTCCGACTGGAATCTGTACAGTGAAAATACAATGAGATCCATTGAGGACATGTCAAGAATATCAGTTAGTGCAGGAAATGATTGATACAATAGTGACAGAAAGTGAAAATAAAGGCCTCAGCCTTAACAGGAAAAAGACCAAAGTAATGGTCATCTCGAAGAAAATGGCTTCATCAGAATGCACTATCAAAGTAAACAAAATAATTTTAAGATTGCCTTCCTCTAGCTTTTCTAGGTCTTCATTATTATTCTTTTTTCCCAATCAGATGCATTTCCATTCTTCTTTATATCCAAATCTCAAGAGCCTCGTGTCTTTCTTTTAACTGCTTGTTCATTTTTCAGCACCATACAGTAGTGAAGAGTAAATACGTCGTACAACATCACGTGACAGTCTTGTTTTATTTATCAGTTATATCTTTAGGTGTTGGTATCTGTCTCATGTTGTGGAATGTAGCTTTGGACATTCATAACTCTCCTCCTGATTTGTTTCACATCTGCCATCTTCTGTTATTATGTGTCTACGATATGAGAAAACCCTTGACTTGTTCCAGTATCTTCCCATTTACTCTTATTAGTAACATCAGCTTATCATCTTCCCATATATTCTTATTAGTAACATCAGCTTATCATCTTCCCATATATTCTTATTAGTAACTTCAGCTTATCATCTTCCCATTTACTCTTATTAGTAACATCAGCTTATCATCTTCCCATTTATTCTTCTTAGTAACAGCGGCTTATCATCTTCCCATTAATTTGTATTTGTAACATTGGCTTATCATCTGCTTTGCTAATTATCACACAGTTAGGACACATAGAAACCTAAAAAATACGGAAAGGTGAACTGGAAACAGACACAAGAGGAATAAAGAAGACATGGAAGAAGATGAACAGATTTCCCAAGACTGGAAAGAACTGACTGAAAGATTACGCTCTTCAGCTAGAAGAAATGAACTGAGGTATGACTACACACTTGTGTACAAACCTCTTGAAGAAATATGACCTATCATGATCACCTCTAGGGCAGAGGACCATATAACTCGTGGCATTGCATCAGTCGTTGTTTAGTAAGTCTGGTATGTTTTACAAACTCTACCAGTGTTGATACCCGCTGAATTAGGGAAGCCCACTGGGTTTGCAAGTAAGCACTGGAACTCACCCCAGGGTAAAGAGTGAACTCAAATCCCTGAGGATTGAAAGAAGGCGAGGAAAAAAAATGACCTTTCATTTCTTTCCATATTTTTCCCCTTAGATGCTCTTCACTTGTATTTGAGATAACCCTTGTGATTTTGCTTGTACATAAGAAAACTAAGAGGAAACTGTAATGAGATATGGTAAAAATGGAAGCCAAGTTCTAATTTTAAACTGACCTTGAACTCTGCCACTCCTTGACTCATAAAGTCAACTGCACGCAGAATCTCTGGCATCTTGAATGGTTCTAAGTCTGCTACGGTGACCTCCTTACCGGCAGCAAGTTCTTGGCGCTGTTGTTTCTTAATTTCTCTTTCTGCTTCATCATAATCCATCTGATGTCATGAAAATTTGAAATTAATAATAAATATTTGCATCATCCTCGATCAAAGCTCAGATACATCCTTATAAATTTGGTAATGTCAGCATTTTTAGATTTTGGTATCAAAAGAAGTCTTTCAAAGACTTTTGTATTGGTGAAAAAGAAAATTACGCATCAATTTTGGTTAACTGCTGAAAGACTATGCCAGTTTGCAGCATATCTGCAATATTAATGCTGAAAAAAATATTATTGAATGTTTATTGCTGTAGTAGCATTTCAGACAGCTTTATGTGCCTTCTCTGTTTCTGATATGTCTGGCACAGCTGCAGTAGATGTAAGCAGTCATTTTATCTGTGTCATTCATTTGCACCACATATCTTTAGCGTACAGAACAGATGGTATATCAAAATATGGTGTAAACAGTATGAAGATTATGATTTTTTTCTGCTGACTGCAAGGCAACTGTACATGGAAAAACCCTTGTGAAGTTGCTTGCACACAACATAAGAAAAGCTTATGAAAGATGATGTCCAATACAAAAATCTGTTATGATCTGGGAAAAAGATACAGCCAAGCAGCTAGACAACTTCAGCACTGACTAAGATACACTTGCATGTTTATGTTTGCTTATAAACTACATAAAATGAGACATGTTGCTGTTGTTCAACAAGGGCTGTTGAGCTTTTCACTCTTTTGCAGCCAATACCACAATGAAAATTCCTGTGTATTATCTACACTGTAGATCTAGGCTTTTCCTGTGGCTTTTCTGCCATTCCAAAACGTGTTGAGTTGAAGTCATGAGCTCACGTTTCTCAAGCTTGGCTGGCATTTAAAGGATCATCACATCTGGTCCCAAGCTAGGAGGAAGAAGCCCGTGGCATACTGTGCATTCCCCGTCATCCAAAGGGGCTCTCCAAATATGCAGAGCTAAAATACTGTGCTCTGGTTCTGGGCTGTCCCAAGGAATTGTCACGTCCTGTACAGAGCTACATCTCAGCTCCCCCTGCCTACCATGGGCCCATAGTGATATCATCCTGCATGCAGCCAACAGCTAAAAAACCAGAGTTGCATCTGGTTCTCCAGTGATTCCTGTAAGCTTAGTGTGCAATGATGAGTTCTCAACATGTTTCACCACAAAGGCAATCCCTGGAAGTGGGTAGATGATTTCAAGAGTCAATGAGGGCGTTACAAGCCTCACAGACAGAGGTTCACTTCCACATCTGTATACTATAGCATTGTGCTTAGCTGGTGGCCATACAAGGGTGCCTCCAGATATGCCTCCATGCATAAATAAGACATGTAAAAGTAAATATTTTAATGACATGTATTTTTCTTTTGCTCCTTATGGAGCATAGAAACACCACTGAAGCTGGTCCCTTTGAGGAAGCCTGCAACAAAGTATCCATGCACTGGTGGTTTCTGTAACAATTTATTTTACACGATGAGGGTGCCAACCTCATATTTGTCACCTATTACGACATGCCTGGGGTAGGGGTAGTCCTATTGTTTGTCTCACCAAAGAACTCCAGGAACTACACAAGGTGTTGTGTAACTTAATATTTTATAATAAATAATAATAATAAATTCTTTAAGCACCAAACACGGCGCATAAGGCAGAAACCAGTGCTCTCCAGGTTGTTCGTTGTGACGCCACTCCTCTTAGCTCTTGCACATTGTTTAATCCCAACGTTCTTCCTTCTCTTATTATTGTTCTTCTGAGTGTTTCTTTTGGTCTTCCTTTTTTCCTCTTACCCTGTCGTGGAATATTCTAATCCACATATATAAATTATCAAGTAAATATAAAGCCTAATAAATACATATAATAAATAAAGGAAGAAGAATGGTAAAGAACAGTGCTGTCACAATGACTGTACTCGAAATCCCCTTGTTTTCTACTGCGTATGCAAATTGTAACGTTTCACGTTGATATTAAAGGCCTTCTGCAACATACACGCGTTTCCCAAACACACAATAAAATGTGCTGCCTTTCTAAGAAAACCTTGAAATATGCAAGTTGACCTAAATTTTAAATTCCATTCATGTCTTTTTCTACACTATGTTACCAAAAACAAAAGACAGATGGACTAAAGGATAGCGAGAAGGGAGGGGCGAATAAAGCCGAACGCATGCAAAATTAAACACGCGTCTCGCTATTAATGCCACCCCCAACCCGCGTCGCGCGATACACAATTACTACTATCACGCGTGTTAGGCTACAAGCACTAACTTTTTTCGGACGGACAGTGATAAATTCACTACCCTTCCCAGAGTTAGGTTTTAAAATCATAAAAAACGCTTATTAGGAAAGATAACATTATATGGGTTTACGTTTGAAAACATTACAGTACCCAGACAGCACATCTTCGAAACAGGAGGTAGAAGGAATTGCATATTTTGAACGCAGCCACGTAGCTCTTTTAAATTTGGATATTTGGGTTCCTTAGGGCTTGCTGACAAAGAATATGTAAAACGTTACGCAAATAGTCCAGGAATTAATAAATTATAACCAAAATAAAATAGTGGGGATGCCTGACAACATGGAATCATTTCTGCTCATAAAATTTTTTTTATAACGTGTTTGAAAAAAACCTTACGTTACAGAAATAGCCTACCATGTAAACTCCAAATTGATTGGAGCGCAACAAATGAAAGACTAACCACGATTGGTCGGGCTATAAATACTATCTTTTGTTGTTAGGGGAGACGTGAAAAGGTAACATTTTTTCAAACACTTGTCGAAACGTGGCCTCATTGGCTAGACTCGCTGATATACTCACTTGGGAGCGTTAGTTCGAGACCACTAGTGCAAATAATCTTGATAAAGCAACAGTGCGTTGAAGCCAGCTCATATTTGTGTTAAATAAAAGCCTGGAACATAAGCAGATGGGAATTTGTGCCAGTATTTTGTGCCAGAATTCATTGCTAATCAACGTATCTGTGTTTATTCTATGAATTGTGGGACCGTGGTCTTGATGGTACTGAGCAGCACCTGGTCAGAGCTTTGCTGAATCCAGAGTCGGACAGCATACTCCTTGGTCTTTTTAGCTATCAGTGAGGTGTCTCCAGAGCCCAGGGGAGAATTCGAGCAGAGGAGTCCTTTCCTGCCGCCATCACGCAAGATAAGCTGATTTGGCCAGCTGAGCTCAACATTATGTCCCCTCATCTTGAAATAACTTTGTAAAAATAACATTCAGAGGGGAATTTAATTGTCTTAATATCAGGAACTGAGAACATCTCCAATACTAGTCCCTAAGACAAACTATTGAAGTCATGATGACAAATACCAACAGAGCTTGAACAAAACAAAACCAGTATTACCTCATATTACTACTACACAACTGACACACATAGGATATTTTTAATAATATATGTCACTACAATATTCATATTGATAAAGTCTGTACATATACTTGTAATTAAAATTGATTGTGATTCCTGGTTCCTTTGTATTTGAATCAGGACACATATACCTTTATGACAAAAATGAATACATATTGTTATTTGAAAAGTTATCAGTGACTCCTTAAGATATTCTCATAGAGTGTTATATGTATGTGAGTGTCACAGTGTTGTCAAGAGTAGTGGATTAAATTAAATTGTTTATCTGTCTGTTGTTGTGACTTACACTTCATCATACACATACCCTAGACACATAACGTAGTCATCACACTATTCCAGAATAATTCTGACTGAGATATATAGATATGTGGTAGCAAGTAAGGTTATCTATAATACACTACTCTTAATAGATATAGATACCTTCACAGCTGATCTCAGTCAGTACACTAAGTCCCCTATAAATATTTATAACATCCCACTTCACCACATATATTGGGGTCTCGCTCTTGTGATTTTGAATCTTTCCCTATTAAAAATATTGGGGGTAATTCACTTCAGGGAATATAAGAATTAAAAGGTATCCTTGGGTGGAATTAAATAAGGTTGAGCTCACGGTGCCTGTGTTGTCCATTAGATATATTTAGAGATTAAATTGTTGGTTAGACATTGTAGAAATTTACCTGATAGACAATGGCGGACCTGGCCAAGTTTCGATCTGCTGCTGTACAGACTGCAAAAGAGTTAGGATTAGATGGGCAAGTTATGGTTGCCTATGTCACTACGGAATGTGACAAATTTATTGAACGCGAAGAAAGAAGATTAGAAAAAGAGGCCGAAAGAAAGTTAGAGGCTGAGACTAAGAGGTTGCAAGCTGAGGCTGAGACTAAGAGGTTGCAGATTGAGGCTGACAAAGAGGCTAAGAAATTGGAAGCAGAAAGAGAAGACAAAAGATTAGCTGCAGAAAGAGAAGAGAAGAAATTAGCTGCAGAAAGGGAAGAGAGGAAATTAGCTGCAGAAAGGGAAGCAGAAGATAAAAGATTACAAAGGGAACATGAGTTACGACTAAGGGAGTTTGAGTTTCAGGGCCATGCTCCTGAAAATGGTGCCAGTCCCTTTGCCTCTGATGCCACTGCTAGCCAAGGAGCCTCAACCTCAGCTATGAATTTTCATTTAGATCATTTTGTTGAGAAAGACGATGATATAGAGAGCTACCTAAATAGGTATGAACTATTAGCTACCACGTATGGGTTAGAGAGAGAAAGGTGGAGCTTAAAGTTATCTCAGGGACTTCGTGGGGCAGCTTATGAAGTTTTTGCAAAAATGAGCAGAGGTGATCAGGAAAATTATGACATGCTAAAGCAGGCTCTTTTGTTAAGGTATGAAAAGAATGCAGAATTTTATAGGAAAAAATTTAGGAATGCTAAACTACTGTCAGGTGAAACCTATCACCAGTTCTCTGCACGAATAGAGACATACTTGGAGAAATGGACTTCTCTGGGGAAAACCCAAGATCTTAAGGAAATGGTCCTTATAGAGCAATTAAGAGAGTCCATGGCTCCAGACCTGAGAAAGTTTCTCATGGAACACGGTGCAGAGAGGCTGGGTGAGTTGCTAAATGTTGCTGAAAGGTATCAAGCAGCTCAAGCAGAGGTAACAGGTAATAAAAAGAAACAAGTGGATAACTTTAGGGCACCACAGAACTTTAATAAATTTGATCCTAAGGATCAAAATAAAGGTAAGCACCAATTTGATAGGCCACGGTATGACAATAAAAATAAATTCCCACAATTCGATGAAAGGAAATATGATGAAAGAAAATCTTTCAACCAAGGAAAAAGGTGGTGTAAGAATTGTCAGATGGACAATCATGACACTGACCGTTGCAGAAGGAAACCTGTGTATATGGCAACCCTTCAGGTCAGGTCGACCTCAAGACAGGAGGAGGATATTATGTTAGATACCACTCCAGAAGAGATGAGGAAGGCACAGGCTGGGGATAAAACACTCAAGCCTTGTTTCAGAAAATTGTCAACTTGTCATACAACTCCAGGCAAGGGAGATTTTTACATGAAAAACAAGTTGATGTATAGGAAGACTGGAGCTGTATACATGGATCAGGACCTGGACACGCCACGGGGCAAAATTAGGCCTGATAATAAAAAGAGATATAAATTTGATAAAGTGGACCAAATGGAATGGGAAGCCCCTTTTCACGGACAAGCTTCACTTAACTGTTTTACAATGGCCACTATGCGGAGAGTGCAAACAGATGTCTTACCCCAGGATAAGCCGACAATCCCTCAATCGGACTTAAACAAACTGGAGGAAGAGGATGTAGAGAGGAAATCTCTCATCAAGAATTTTAAGTGGGGAGACAGCCCCAAAAGAAAAATTGGTAGCGGTCGTTTTGTGAATGATAATTCTGGGAGAAAAAAATCATCACTATAAAGCTTCGAGTGGAAGAGACCATACCGGTGCATGGACAAATAGGTCCACACAATTAAAGGTCCATATGTAGCTATGTTAAGAACGTGGACTGATGAAAAGGCAGAGGAAAACATTACATCTTCATACCAATATGTGAATGAGCTGACCACTCGGTTAAAAACTGGCTGGAAACTTGCCAATGAAAATTTGAAACAAGCCAGGAAGAAACATGCTGCCTATTATAACAGGAAGGCGAAAGACAGAAATTTGGCTGTGGGAGAGAAAGTACTGCTTCTTTTGCCCGGGAGTCAGAATAAGTTACAAATTGGATGGCAGGGTCCATATACAGTTTTAGAGAAGGTGTCTAGAACAAATTATAAGATAGATAAGAAGGGGAAAGAAAAAATCTATCATGTAAATCTCCTGAAGAAATATTTGGAAAGAGAACATCAGGAAGAGACACACTTGTTGACCTTGTCCATCGCCATGGAGATGAAAAAGGAACCACTTTCATCATTTGAATATCCATTACACCCCTGTGAGACAGCAGCACAGGTGAAAATCAGTACACATTTAACGAAAACTCAGAAAGAGAGAGTGCAACAGGTTCTAAATAATCATGCAGAGGTGTTAACAGACCGACCAGGGCATACAAACCTATTGGAATATGATATGAAACTAATAGACTCCACACCTGTCTGTATGAAACCATATTCGATTCCGTTTGCTAAGGAGAAAGCTTTGAAGGAAGAGATAGACTATCTATTGAAGGAAGGAATTATTTCGCACAGTGAATCTTCGTATAGTTCCGGTGTTGTACTCTTAAGGAAGCCCTCTGAAGAACATAGACTCTGTATAGATTACAGGAGACTGAATGCTATTACAGAAGGACAGGTGGATCCATTGCCGGATACAAATCAGCTGTTTGCCAGACTAAATAAAGCTAAATATTTCTCAAAAGTGGATCTGAGTAAAGGATACTATCAGATTCCAGTGAAGCCTGAGGTTAGACCATACCTAGCTTTTAGTACCTCAGAAGGACACTATGAGTTTAATAGATTGCCATTTGGATTGAAGAATGCGCCTAGTGTCTTCTCTAGAATGATGAGAAAATTATTGGATCCTCTGAATAATCCCTGTATAACAAATTTTATGGATGACATCCTTATAGCAACAGAAACATTTGAGGAACACATTGACTCTCTGAACATGCTGTTTGATCGACTTAGGGAGGCAAATTTAACAGCCCGACCAACCAAATGTTGTGTTGGATGTAAAGAATTGGAATTTTTGGGACACACAGTTTATCAGGGAAACATGACCCCTGACCCAAAGAATTTAGAGAAACTACAGAAAGCCCCGAGACCACAAACCAAGAAGGACGTGAGATCCTTTGTCTCATTATGTGGTTTCTACCAGAAGTATATCAAAAACTTTAATTCCATATGTGCACCGTTAACTGAATTGACACGTAAAGGACATCCAGATCGCATTACATGGACACCACAATGTGAAATGACTTACCAAGAATTGAAGGAAAAGCTCACAAGTAAACCCATTTTGAAATTACCTGACTTAAGTCAAGAATTCATAGTAAGGACGGATGCAAGTAATATTGGGCTAGGAGCAACTCTACTACAGAAATCAGATGCATTGGATGGGGAATTAAGCCCAGTGGCATATGCTAGCAGAAAGTTGAATAAAGCTGAAATCAATTATTCAACTAGCGAAAAGGAATGTCTTGCAGTAATATGGGCAATAAAGAAATTCAATATTTATCTGTATGGGAAGGCATTTAAGTTGCAAACAGACCACAAACCTTTATCGTTTCTAGCACAGGCTAAGCATGAGAACTCTAGGTTACTCCGATGGTCTTTGCTTCTGGCTCCATATAATTTTAGCATTGAGTATATATCTGGAAAAACCAATTTGGGAGCGGATTTTTTAAGCCGCCATCCGTGTGATGAGAATCACCGTAAACCCCAGAAATAATAATAAATTTCTCTATGTGAATATAGAATAAAGGACTGACATATAATGTCTGTTTTAAGAGGGGAGGTGTCGTGGAATATTCTAATCCACATATATAAATTATCAAGTAAATATAAAGCCTAATAAATACATATAATAAATAAAGGAAGAAGAATGGTAAAGAACAGTGCTGTCACAATGACTGTACTCGAAATCCCCTTGTTTTCTACTGCGTATGCAAATTGTAACGTTTCACGTTGATATTAAAGGCCTTCTGCAACATACACGCGTTTCCCAAACACACAATAAAATGTGCTGCCTTTCTAAGAAAAACCTTGAAATATGCAAGTTGACCTAAATTTTAAATTCCATTCATGTCTTTTTCTACACTATGTTACCAAAAACAAAAGACAGATGGACTAAAGGATAGCGAGAAGGGAGGGGCGAATAAAGCCGAACGCATGCAAAATTAAACACGCGTCTCGCTATTAATGCCACCCCCAACCCGCGTCGCGCGATACACAATTACTACTATCACGCGTGTTAGGCTACAAGCACTAACTTTTTCGGACGGACAGTGATAAATTCACTACCCTTCCCAGAGTTAGGTTTTAAAATCATAAAAAACGCTTATTAGGAAAGATAACATTATATGGGTTTACGTTTGAAAACATTACAGTACCCAGACAGCACATCTTCGAAACAGGAGGTAGAAGGAATTGCATATTTTGAACGCAGCCACGTAGCTCTTTTAAATTTGGATATTTGGGTTCCTTAGGGCTTGCTGACAAAGAATATGTAAAACGTTACGCAAATAGTCCAGGAATTAATAAATTATAACCAAAATAAAATAGTGGGGATGCCTGACAACATGGAATCATTTCTGCTCATAAAATTTTTTTTATAACGTGTTTGAAAAAACCTTACGTTACAGAAATAGCCTACCATGTAAACTCCAAATTGATTGGAGCGCAACAAATGAAAGACTAACCACGATTGGTCGGGCTATAAATACTATCTTTCGTTGTTAGGGGAGACGTGAAAAGGTAACATTTTTTCAAACACTTGTCGAAACGTGGCCTCATTGGCTAGACTCGCTGATATACTCACTTGGGAGCGTTAGTTCGAGACCACTAGTGCAAATAATCTTGATAAAGCAACAGTGCGTTGAAGCCAGCTCATATTTGTGTTAAATAAAAGCCTGGAACATAAGCAGATGGGAATTTGTGCCAGTATTTTGTGCCAGAATTCATTGCTAATCAACGTATCTGTGTTTATTCTATGAATTGTGGGACCGTGGTCTTGATGGTACTGAGCAGCACCTGGTCAGAGCTTTGCTGAATCCAGAGTCGGACAGCATACTCCTTGGTCTTTTTAGCTATCAGTGAGGTGTCTCCAGAGCCCAGGGGAGAATTCGAGCAGAGGAGTCCTTTCCTGCCGCCATCACGCAAGATAAGCTGATTTGGCCAGCTGAGCTCAACATTATGTCCCCTCATCTTGAAATAACTTTGTAAAAATAACATTCAGAGGGGAATTTAATTGTCTTAATATCAGGAACTGAGAACATCTCCAATACTAGTCCCTAAGACAAACTATTGAAGTCATGATGACAAATACCAACAGAGCTTGAACAAAACAAAACCAGTATTACCTCATATTACTACTACACAACTGACACACATAGGATATTTTTAATAATATATGTCACTACAATATTCATATTGATAAAGTCTGTACATATACTTGTAATTAAAATTGATTGTGATTCCTGGTTCCTTTGTATTTGAATCAGGACACATATACCTTTATGACAAAAATGAATACATATTGTTATTTGATTTTGTTATTTTCCAACTCTCACAGCCATATGTTAACACTGAGATAACATTTGAATTAAACAGACGAAGCTTGGTATGTATATTCAATGATCGTAATTTCCAAATGTTAGATAATCTATTGAAGGCGCTAGCTGCCAAAGCAATTCTAGTATGGATTTCTCTTGTTGTGTCACCATCCTGAGTCATTTTTACTGCCTAAATAATTGAAACTTTCAACTTTCTGTAGTTTTTCCCCGTTCAAGATGATATCAAAGGTCTCGTTAGAAAAGTTCATAGCTTTAGTTTTAGAGGCATTTATTTGGAGACCTATTTTAACCGAGAGATGACACAAATTATTTATTGCTTCTTGGGATTGTCTTGGTGTTGAACTTAAGAATGCTACATCATCTGCGAAATCCAGGTCCCCCAGTAATTTTCCATTTGTCCATTTTATACCTAATTGTTCATTGTGGGTATAGTTTCTCATAACCCAATCAATAGCTATTCCAAAAAGTAGTGGTGACATAATACAGCCTTGTTTCACCCCTGTTTCTACTGTAAACCATTCTGTATTCCCTTTATTTGTTCTAACATAACATCTTGCATTGTCATATAGCGCTTTGATTATATTCACATATTTTATAGTACAATATTTATTACAGCTTGACCTACTTGAGATGTAACACTGACAAAGCAGGAGGAGCAAACCAGGATGTCAATGTCAGAATAAAGTCAGGTATACCTTGAACTTCTTCAAACCAGTATAGAACTCAGGAGCTCTTTCCCAGGAAAAAGCAATAAGGCTGTTCTTCTTCGTAGATTTTCAGACGTCAGCTTGAATGTGTTTAAAGAAAACAGTAGTCAGCTTGAGGATGTTGGTATCTCCATAGAGTTTGTGCAGGAATGATACTGATGATGGCCACATTTGTCTTCTCTGTTCCTAATATGTTGGGTACTTTTGCAGTAGATGTTTAGTAGTCATTTTATCGGTACCGCAGTTACTCATCAGAAGTTCTAATCTTTAGCTCGTTGAGTAGATGGTATTTCAATCTTTTGTGGACTGGGCAGAGTATGAAATTACCACTTGCTCACTTCTGCTGAGCTGGTCAAATGCATCATTTTTCTGGTGGCCTGAATGCTCTGATTCCCCCGTGTTCCTGCGTCTGCTTCTGATAAAACTCTAGTTCTCTTCATAAGTTATGCTTGTATCACGTTGAGATAACTTTCCAACTTCCTTTGCCAATCTGTCAGCCTTTCCACTGCCAGGGATAACTAGACTGCTCAACACAAATCGAAAATGAGTCCCTCTCTATGGCTCAGAAACAGGACATATCATCACAAATACCTTACCCCAAATTCAAGACAG
This sequence comes from Oreohelix idahoensis, assembly GCA_024509875.1. Lineage (NCBI taxonomy): Eukaryota > Metazoa > Mollusca > Gastropoda > Stylommatophora > Oreohelicidae > Oreohelix > Oreohelix idahoensis. The sequence goes on from JAMPIV010010565.1 coordinate 639,406, forward strand.
GTATCCTGGCAGATGAGTTCCTATTTCCACTGCTAGGATTGTCAATCATGGAGTCTACAGTACAGACATAATGGATCCTGGCTGTCCAGATAAAGCATTGCACTTGTCTGTACACACAGTAATGGGGAAACTATAAACACCATTACCACAGGATTTTAGTCTTGCCCAAAACAAGGTTCAAACACACTGCACTGTAGCCCTAATGTCCAAATTGACTGTACCTTCATGGCTTTATTAATTTTGACAATTTGAAGCAGTAATGAAAATAATATTACAGGATGTTAAGATTTTAAAAAATTGTTTAATCAAAAGTTGGACTCAATCATTTTCTAAAGATCAAGTAAGATAAGTTCTCTTATCCTTTTTCAGTGTAGATGGCCCCCCCTTAACTTTTTGACTCCGGAACAACGTTCAGAGCATTGGTCAGATTTGACACCCATGCCAAAACAATTCTCTGAGCGTTGTTTTTAGTCTATCATGAATAAAAATTACGGCACAGGGTGGAAAATAATTGCGGAGTCAAAGAGTTAAAGAAGCCTACGCCAAATCATAAGATCTTGCAGCGGTAGTTTCTATAACACTTTGTTTTACATGATAAGGCTGCCAGCTGCATCCACACCCTCATATTGGTCACCTTTTATGATATTCCCGAGGGATTAGTAGTGTTATTCTCTGGACATTAGCGAATGTTTCATTCATGAATAAGTACCTGCATTTTCTTGACACGAAGGGCAAATGTCTTTTGAATTTTGAAGAAATCTCTTGCGTATTCCTCCACCTCGGCTGCAATGGATTCCACATTTTGATCCATGAAGTCACCATCCATACATCTGTGAAAGTATCATCAGTGACTTTTGTCAGGTAGGTAGAACATAGTGCAATATAACAGTGATAACCTGACACTTTTAAATGACAGAATGTTTTTGGCATCATTGGTGTGATAATCTGACATCTGTATATTAAAGAATGATAATCATATTACTGGTGAGAAAACCTAACAAATTTACATGACAGAATGTTAATGACATTTCTGGTGAGATAGCCTGACATCTATGCCATAATGATAATGACATTACTGATGATATAACCTGACCTGTTTATATGACAGAATGATAATGACATTACTGGTCAGATAACTTGATATATTTATATGACACAATGATAATGGCTTTACTGGAGAGAAAACCTGAGAATGATAATGACATAACTGGTGAGATAACCTAACACTTTTATATGGCATAATGTTAATAATGTTACTGGTCAGATGACATGACATCTTCATATGACATAATGATAATTAAATAACTGGACACCGTCAGGTTTTTCAGTACATGGGTGCAGTAGATTTAGTCACTTGCTTCCGGTTTCAATTATTTTAATTAAAATGACACATGACTACCCCACGTTGTTCCAGAGGGTCTCTGTGGAGTCAAGGAAAAGGAATACTGCTTCATCAGGCATAAGATAAGAGCAGACAAACATGAGGTTGTGTATGAGGTTGGCAACCTCATCATATAAAGAAAATGGATACAGAAACTACCACTACAACAGCACATGAATGCTATGATGTAGGCTAGCACCAGTTATCTAGGCAAGACCAGGTCATTATTTTCTGGCTACGCACTGGACGTAACAGATTGAGATACTATCTATACCACAAGTTCAGGATTGGTACAACAGATCTCTGCACCTGTGGCATCAGCCCCATGACAGCCAAACATCTGCTGCAGTCCTGCCCAACATACAACAGTGAACGGAGTAGCTTATAGCAACAACCTACTTCTCTCCACAAAAAACTGTTGCAGATGTCAGGACTCTTGCCTTTATTAGAGTCCTTAATGTAGAAGTCTGAAGGTGAACGAGATGTGAGGAACCTTGAGCTGACTACTGCCTTTATTAGAGTCATTAATGTAGAAGTCTGAGGGCAAATGAGATGTCAGGAACCTTGAGCTGACTCCTGCCTTTATTAGAGTCATTAATGTAGAAGTCTGAAGGTGAACGAGATGTGAGGAACCTTGAGCTGACTCCTGCCTTTATTAGAGTCATTAATGTAGAAGTCTGAAGGCGAACAAGATGTCAGGAACCTTGAGCTGACTACTGCCTTTATTAGAGTCATTAATGTAGAAGTCTGAGGGCAAATGAGATGTCAGGAACCTTGAGTTGACTACTGCCTTTATTACAGTCATTAATGTAGAAGTCTGAGGGCAAATGAGATGTCAGGAACCTTGAGCTGACTACTGCCTTTATTAGAGTCATTAATGTAGAAGTCTGAAGACGAACGAGGAAGAAGAAGAAGGCTTCCTGGACGGGAGCCAGCTGCAATGGTTGCTGCATGCTCTATAAGGAGCATAGTTAGAAATGATGAATATGTCACATGATCATGTGACATGATCATCATTAAACTGTATACACTTTTGAAAACAGAAAAGTAAAAACTTCAAGTTCATCAAATTATTACTTGTATTCAATAAATTGGTGGTAGATGATGATATCTTGCCTGTACTAAAAAAGATTAAAAGGTACTCCTCTGCAGCACTGAAACAACTAAATAAGTTTGTTTTAAAAACCTGTAAAACACAGTAAATATAATCATCAAATTATTTGATCTTGAGACTGAATCTAATAATAACAATCATCAGAAACTAAATTTAGCAATTCTAATTATATTTACAGCAAACATAATATGAGATAAAAGAAAGAGTAGGATTTATGCACCCCCAGGCTTGTCGTGAGAGGCGACCAAAATGAGGCTGTGCCAGGGGCTGGCAACCTCATCATATAAAACAAATAGCCACAGCAACAACTGCTACAACAGCTTGTGCAGACTTTCTACAAGGGGACCCACTTTAGTGGTGGTGCCATGCTCTGTAAGGAGCAAAAAGAAAATGATAATAATGACGATGAGTAAAACTAATGAATCTATGACTTGTCAGTAATTTAGTCATCTGTAATTGAGTCATTAGTAATTTGGGCAATAATTTAGTCATCAGTAATTTAGTCATCAGTAATTGAGTCCGTAATTGATTCATCAGTAATTGAATCATTAGTAATTTGGTCAGTAATTTAGTTATCAGTAATTTAGCTGTCAGTAATTTGGTCAGTAATTTAGTCGTCAGTAATTTGGTCAATAATTTAGTTGCCATCAATTTAGTTGCCAGCAATTTTGTCATCAGTAATTTGGTCATCAGTAATTTTGTCAGCAATTTTGCCATCAGTAATTTAGTCATCAGTAATTTACTCAAGTACATAGTCAGTAATTTCATCAGTAATTTAGTCAGAAATGAATAACATGGAAATACTTCCCAACCTCTTTTCACATCTCTGCCATTTGAGTACAGTATTGAAAAATTTGGCGAATGGTTCCACTGCCACCATTATGAGGTCCAAGTCTGGGTACTCAGAGGGAGGAAATTTGTACAGTAGCTCCTCTTTGTGAATCCATTCAATCTATATCATAGGGATATATTCATATAAATTGTGGCTCCTTGTGATCCTATTAAATCTATATTAGAGTGATATATTTATATAAATTGTGGAGCTAAGCTACAATTTGTGGCTATTTGGGAACCTTTTCAATCTATATCAGAGGGACATATTCACATAAATTGTGGAACCATGCTACAGTCTGTGGTTCTTTGTGAACCAGTTCAATCTATGTCTGAGGGATATATTCATATAAATTGTGGAGCCATGCTATAATGTGTGGTTCTTTGTGAACCTATTCAATCTATATCAAAGTGGTATATTCATATAAATTGTGGAGCCATGCTATAATTTTTGGCTTCTATTTTTTGGGGGAATCAATTCAATCTGTATAAGTGCAATATATTCATATACATTTTCACATAAATTGTACAGCCCTGTTATAAAAAAAATTTGTTATTAATTCCACTAACAGTGAAATATCCAAGTAAATTATGGGATAATGCTATCAAGCAGTAACATTAAGCTTACATATCTATTGCAATGAAATGAAAAATTTCATCTAAACCTAAAATAAGCAGAGCAAGAAAATGGCATCATCATTATAAATATGTTCCAGTTTCCAGCGAGGATTGATCACCAACAAAAACAGACCAAACTCTCCTATCCTGGATGGATCACCAGCAAAAACAGACCAAGCTCTCCTATCCTGGATGGATCACCAGCAAAAACAGACCAAGCTCTCCTATCCTGGATGGATCACCAGCAAAAACAGACCAAGCTCTCCTATCCTGGATGGATCACCAGCAAAAACAGACCAAGCTCTCCTATCCTGGATGGATCACCAACAAAAACAGACCAAGCTCATCCTATCCTGGATGGATCACCAACAAAAACAGACCAAGCTCTCCTATCCTGCAAAGATCACCAACAAAAACAGACCAAACTCATCCTATCCTGGATGGATCACCAACAACAGACCAAGCTCTCCTATCCTGGATGGATCACCAACAACAATAGACCAAGCTCTCCTATCCTGGATGGATCACCAACAACAATAGACCAAGCTCTCCTATCCTGGATGGATCACTAACAAAAACAGACCAAAATTGTCCTATCCTGGATGGATCACCAACAAAAACAGACCAAACTCATCCTATCCTGGATGGATCACCAACAAAAACAGACCAAGTTCGTCCTATCCTGGATGGATCACCAACAAAAACAGACCAAACTCGTCCTATCCTGGATGGATCATAAACAACAACAGACCAAACTCATCCTATCCTGGATGGATCATAAACAACAACAGACCAAACTCATCCTATCCTGGATGGATCACCAACAAAAACAGACCAAGCTCTACTATCCTGGATGGATCACCAACAAAAACAGACCAAGCTCTTCTATCCTGGATGGATCACCAACAAAAACAGACCAAACTCGTCCTATCCTGGATGGATCACAACAAAAACAGACCAAGCTCGTCCTATCCTGGATGGATCACCAACAAAAACAGACCAAGCTCTATTATCCTGGATGGATCCCCAACAAAAACAGACCAAACTCGTCCTATCCTGGATGGATCACCAACAAAAACAGACCAAGCTTGTCCTATCCTGGATGGATCACCAACAAAAACAGACCAAACTCATCCTATCCTGGATGGATCACCAACAAAAACAGACCAAGCTTGTCCTATCCTGGATGGATCACCAACAAAAACAGACCAAGCTTGTCCTATCCTGGATGGATCACCAACAAAAACAGACCAAGCTCGTCCTATCCTGGATGGATCACCAACAAAAACAGACCAAGCTTGTCCTATCCTGGATGGATCACCAACAACAACAGACCAAGCTTGTCCTATCCTGGATGGATTACCAACAAAAACAGACCAAGCTCTCCTATCCTGGATGGATCACCAACAAAAACAGACCAAGCTCTCCTATCCTGGATGGATCACCAACAAAAACAGACCAAGCTCGTCCTATCCTGGATGGATCACCAACAAATACAGACCAAACTCGTCCTATCCTGGATGGATCACCAACAAAAACAGACCAAGCTCTCCTATCCTGGATGGATCACCAACAAAAACAGACCAAGCTCGTCTATCCTGTGGCATCCATTCAAGGTCTTTCTATGCCCTCTTTATTCCTGTCACTCCTGTCTTCAGTTCTTGTCTAAATGTGTTTTTAGGTCACTCTCTATTTCTCATATCCTGGGAACTCCAGAGCAAGGACTATCTTGTAATGTTATCAACTGGTTTTCTTCATGTTTGTTGTATCCAGTGTCAGCATCTTCTGACCTCTTGCTTCACTGAAGTTTGTCTTGTTCTTCTCACAACAGTGATACTGTCATAAGCTTTCAATCCTTTTGTACTGCTCATGCATCCATTTATGAAAGTCTGTATCTTTCTGATTGTCATTTTTGTTGTTTTCCATGTTTCAGAGCCATACAATAGGACTGACTTGACAAATGAGTTGAAGATTCTTATTTTTGAGTTGGACCTGATTTCTTTTAGATTTCCACATATTTCCCAGTGCACTGAAAGCTCTTCTTGCATTTTGTATTCTTATTTTGGTATCAATATCTATTCCTCAAACTTTGTCTATACTGCTGCTGCCAGCACATAAGTATGATTCCTCACTTTGTAGAGAAAAAGAAAATATACTTAACCAAAATAATAAAACCCTCTGTGTGGTTCCTCGGGTCTTTGAAAAGAGAAAGAAACGACTACTGCACCCTCAGGTATGTCGTACAGACTGATTAATAAGAGATTGTGCACAGGGTTGGCAACCTCATCAAGTAAACAAATTTCCACAGAAACCACAACTGCAAAAGTTTTTGTGTAGGCTTCCTGCAAGGCCACATTGGCGTCTCTATGCTCTGTAAGGAGTGCAAAGGTAAATGATGACGATTTTAACTTATTGGTCATACCTGTCACAGAACTAAACAGACTAACAGAAACTCTGTCACAGAACTAAACAGACTAACAATAACTCTGTCAAAGAACTAAACAGACTAACAATAACTGTCACAGAACTAAACAGACCAACAACAACTGTCACAGGACTAACAACAACTCTGTCACAGAAATAAACAGACTAACAATAACTCTGTCACAGAACTAAACAGGCTAACAATAACTGTCACAGAACTATACAAACTAAAAATAATTCTGTCAAAGGACAAAACAGACTAACAGTAACTCTGTCACAGAACTAAACAGACTAACAATTACTGTCACATAAATAACAGGCTAACAATAACTCTGTCACTGAACCAAACAGACTAACAATAACTCTGTCATAGAACTAAACAGGCTAACAATAACTGTCACAGGAAACAACAACTCTGTCACAGAACTAAACAGACTAACAATAACTCTGTCACAGAACTAAACAGGCTAACAATTACTGTCACAGAACTAAACAGACTAACAATAACTCTGTCACAGAACTAAACAGGCTAACAATAACTGTCACAGAACTAAACAGACTAACAGTAACTCTGTCACAGAACTAAATAGACTAACAATAACTCTGTCACAAAACTAAACAGACTAACAGTAACTCTGTCACAGAACTAAACAGACTAACAATAACTGTCACAGAACTATACAGACTAAAAATAATTCTGTCAAAGAACAAAACAGACTAACAGTAACTCTGTCACAGAACTAAACAGACTAACAATAACTCTGTCACAGAACCAAACAGACTAACAGTAACTTTGTCACAGAACTAAACAGACTAACAATAACTGTCACAGAACTAAACAGACTAAAAATAAGAATGTCAAAGAACAAAACAGACTAACAGTAACTTTGTCACAGAACTAAATAGACTAACAATAACTGTCACATAACTAAACAGGCTAACAATTACTGTCACATAACTAAACAGGCTAACAATAACTGTCACAGAACTAAACAGACTAAAAATAACTGTCACAGAACTAAACAGACTAACAGAAACTGCAGAGAACTAAACAGACTAACAGTAACTCTGTCACAGAACTAAACAGACTAACAGTAACTCTGTCACAGAACTAAACAGACTAAAAATAACTGTCACAGAACTAAACAGACTAACAGAAACTGCATAGAACTAAACAGACTAACAGTAACTCTGTCAAAGAACTAAACAGACTAACAGTTACTCTGTCACAAAACTAAACAGACTAACAATAACTTTGTCACAGAACTAAACAGGCTAACAATTACTGTCACAGAACTAAACAGACTAACAATAACTCTGTCACAGAACTAAACAGGCTAACAATAACTGTCACAGAACTAAACAGACTAACAATTAATGTCACATAACTAAACAGGCTAACAATAACTGTCACAGAACTAAACAGACTAACAGTAACTCTGTTACAGAACTAAACAGACTAACAGTAACTCTGTCACATAACTAAACAGTCTAACAATAACTGTCACAGAACTAAACAGACTAAAAATAACTGTCACAGAACTAAACAGACTAACATAAACTGCAGAGAGTTAAAGAGACTAACAGTAACTCTGTCACAGAACTAAACAGACTAACAGTAACTCTATCACAGAACTAAAAATAACTGTCACAGAACTAAACAGACTAACAGAAACTGCATAGAACTAAACAGACTAACAGTAACTCTGTCACAGAACTAAACAGACTAACAATAACTCTGTCACAGAACAAAACAGACTAACAGTAACTTTGTCACAGAACTAAATAGACTAACAATAACTGTCACATAACTAAACAGGCTAACAATTACTGTCACATAACTAAACAGGCTAACAATAACTGTCACAGAACTAAACAGACTAAAAATAACTGTCACAGAACTAAACAGACTAACAGAAACTGCAGAGAACTAAACAGACTAACAGTAACTCTGTCACAGAACTAAACAGACTAACAGTAACTCTGTCACAGAACTAAACAGACTAAAAATAACTGTCACAGAACTAAACAGACTAACAGAAACTGCATAGAACTAAACAGACTAACAGTAACTCTGTCAAAGAACTAAACAGACTAACAGTTACTCTGTCACAAAACTAAACAGACTAACAATAACTTTGTCACAGAACTAAACAGGCTAACAATTACTGTCACAGAACTAAACAGACTAACAATAACTCTGTCACAGAACTAAACAGGCTAACAATAACTGTCACTGAACTAATCAGACTAACAGTAACTCTGTCACAAAACTAAACAGACTAACAATAACTCTGTCACAAAACTAAACAGACTAACAGTAACTCTGTCACAGAACTAAACAGACTAACAATAACTGTCACAGAACTATACAGACTAAAAATAATTCTGTCAAAGAACAAAACAGACTAACAGTAACTCTGTCACAGAACTAAACAGACTAACAATAACTGTCACATAACTAAACAGACTAACAATTAATGTCACATAACTAAACAGGCTAACAATAACTGTCACAGAACTAAACAGACTAACAGTAACTCTGTTACAGAACTAAACAGACTAACAGTAACTCTGTCACATAACTAAACAGTCTAACAATAACTGTCACAGAACTAAACAGACTAAAAATAACTGTCACAGAACTAAACAGACTAACATAAACTGCAGAGAGTTAAAGAGACTAACAGTAACTCTGTCACAGAACTAAACAGACTAACAGTAACTCTATCACAGAACTAAAAATAACTGTCACAGAACTAAACAGACTAACAGAAACTGCATAGAACTAAACAGACTAACAGTAACTCTGTCACAGAACTAAACAGACTAACAGTTACTCTGTCACAGAACTAAACAGACTAACAATAATTAGACAAAAATAGCAACCAATAGTCAAGTGCTCATCGTCTGTGGTGTCCCATGACCAAGTTTTATAGACAAGCTGGTCAAATCCTGTCCCATATTTAAAAAAAAAAAATAATTGTATAGCTGATGAAGTCCCTTATGAAGCATGATGTGGAAGACCGAAACTATAATTTTCTGGTGTCTCATACCTGGCTACTAACTTCACTCAACCTTCGTAGTACGTTGCGAGTGTCTTGTAGGTACTGGTGCATCATGTTCAGCTCTCCACAGTCATTAAATTCATCAGCTCGTTTCTTCAGCCACTTCAGCTCTTGGTTGACTTTATTGCGGCACTCAATGAGTTTGAGCTCACCATTTCTCTTTGAATCTTCTAGCATCTATATCAAAGATCAAAGTACAAAGGTTATGGCACTACTTTCCAGTTACATACATCATCATCATCATCAATCATCATCATCACTTTTCAGGTCTCCAACGAGCATTGGCCTTCAACAAACTTATGTCAAGTCTTCCTGTCCTGTGCCATCAGCTCAAGGTCTTTACATGTCTTCTTTATGTCTGTCTCCAGTTCTCTTCTCCATGTGTTCTTTGGTCTCCCTGTAGTTCTCTTACACAGGGGGTTCCAGAACAAGGGCTGCCTTGTAATGCTATCAACAGGTTTCCTCAATCTATGCCCTATCTATCTCCATGGTCACATACATTCAAGAGAAACAATGTAACCATATTGTAGGAATGCATCTCCCAATGTAGTCTGGCAAACCTTTATTACATTATTCTCATACCAGCCCATGTTACCAGAGCCCAAAGAATAATAACAAAGTAACCCATCACACATGTCGTAAGAGAAAACTAAGGAAGGTTTGGCATGGGGCTAGTTACCCCATCCAGTAGAGAATTCTTACAACCACAAAAACATCAACAAACAATAAGTCAGCCATTCATGACAGAAGACGGTCCTCTAGTGAGGAGGCGATTGATGCAACCAAGAGAAAGTCAAAGAGTCTGGGTTAACATGAGGTGAAGAGAGCTGGAGACAGACATGAAGAAGACATTGAGAGACCTAAAGCTGATGGCAAGGGACAGTAAGACTTGGCTTAAGTTTGTTAAAAGCCTATGCTCCTTAGGGAACTAAAGGGTGATGATGATTCTTACAATCTTTGTCTTTTCATCCCAACCAATTCTAGCGGACATTTTGTCCAAACTGATGTTCACAAGATCATCACCAGCAGCTTGTACTTACAGATTGTGTCATGTCAATTTTATTTCTTTTGTATTTAACGTTGTTCTTGGTTCGTTCCTTATCTTTTTTTTTTTTTTTTTTTTTTGTTCAATTGTCCCTGATGAAGGTCTTGTGGCATGAACAGTAATTAAATTAAATTTCTTCTTCAAATACCCACGCCAAATAGTATTGGTGATCATGTCTCTCCACAACTTTCTGTCCCTAGTGCTGCTTAATCTCATCCGTTGTTGACCTCTTTCCATGCCACAAGGTTAAGCTGTCTAGTATCTTCTCTCTTTGCTATCCATCTTTTTTTTCTTTCAATCTTTCTTGTTGTCACAGACTTCCAACTTTCTTCTTCTCATAACATGCCTAAAGAAAGTGGTTTGTTTCCTTCTTATATGAGTTATTAGCTTCCTGCAGGGGCAAAGTCTTTTACAGACAGGGGGTATGATGTGCTGGTGTTGTGGGTAGTGGGTTTCCCCCCTTGCTTCACCCTAGGCCTAGTGAATTCTTGTTCATGAAAGGAGCAACCATTGCGGTGTTAGTCTCTTGGCCTAGCAAAACCTCTCATACCCCAAGATCGTTGTGCGTGGTGAAGAGCCACACCCTCCTCGAGGTAGTCCTGGTAACTGAGGGTGCGAATCCTCAGGCTAAACACAACGGATCTAGAGGAGCAAACCTCGATAATAAAACCGGTGCACTACACCGTACACGCCCTCTGTGGGTGGGAAGGAGCCAGATGGATACTGAACAAGTCTTGGGAGTGGGAACGAGTGTGGACTGCTCCCTGAAGATCGGAACCCATCGTACAGGCACAGAGACTCAGGACTTGACGATCCTATTGCCTTCAACTCTTGGTCACATGCCTAGAGCCTCGGAGAACTCGGCGTAACCAGCAGGCAATTTGGTGGCGGGGAAAGAGCACTGTGAGCCCTACCTTGGCTACGTATCACAAGGAGATGCAGAAACACCCCCTTTATCTCCCCCAGAGCTGGCACAGTACACTTCTGGCTTCTACCCGGGGCGGTAGGAAATCCACATCAAACCTGGCAGAGCAAGTCCTCCATCAGATGCGGCCGATGCTGGGCCCACTGGCGCGTGGACACGTCCCGATCCCCATCGAGACTTGCCCGGGGAGCCCACCCCGGCTCAAAAAAAGCAGAGAAGGCCACTCTCCAAACCTCCGATGTCTTGCGGGCAGTGTTAGGATGTGCAAGAACATGGACAGGAAGACTCCACAACTTCCCCACTGAAGACACGCCCACGGCGACCGTTGCCTCAGTTGGCTGTGTGTGGTGTACCCGGAAACGGGGCCTCCCAGTACTGAGGCACAGTTAAGTCCCCGATGTCACTTATCGGTGCAGAGTTGAGAGAGAGATGGCTGAGCATCACAATCCCCCCTGTGTTGCAGCATGATGAGAACCCAGCATTGCACACTGAGCTTGGGGGGATCACTTGGGCACCAGACTTAATACTGGCTCTTGACTGGATGGCCGCATGCAGGAGATTTCTACAATGGAGGGTTGGCAGGTGGTGGGTATCTGGAAGTGGCTCTGTGCAGGACGTGAGGATTCCTTGGGAGAGCCCAGAACCAGAGCACAGCATTGTGCAAGCTCTGCATAGTTGGAGAGCCCCCTGGATGACGGGGAATGCACAGTGTGCTACCCCACCTATCCCCAACTGCTAACTTAGAACCAGAAGTGGGGTCCTCTGTATGCGTGCCAGGCCAGGATAAAATGCCTGGGAAAGAGACTGGAGCTCAGAACTCCCTAACTCAAAGTTGCAGGATGGCAGAAAAGCCATGGGAAAGACAGGGCTATTTTGAAGATAACGCAACCATATTTTCACCATACGAGCTCGGACGCCGCCTCGGTAAACAAGGTCCGCGCAGAGCAGTGACACCCCCAGGCTGCTTGCGAATAGTCTACTACTGGGAACATAAACAGATTAGGGATGAGCCCACTCTCCCGTTGAACAGGTGCTAAAGTCATAGATACTGGGCCAGAAGGCGCACCGGAAACCACAGTATCACGCAACTCGCTTTTTTTTTTTTTTCTATGGAGAGTACACCGTCAAATAAATCTCGTAATGGTGCTCGCCCTGTGGAGCTCCACCAGGCAGGTGCAGTGCCGGGCTCTGAGCCTCGACAGAGCCCACCCTCAGCTACTGGAGGACCCTCTAGACCGTCTTGTGGAGTCAGCAGACGGCAGAGGAGAACTACTGACCAAAACAAAACAGGAAAAGAGAAACCCAGAGTGCCACTTGTCATGATGCACTGGAATGCAGAGGGAGTGAACAGCAAGCAGGCTGGATACAGCAAAAAGACAGAGCTGGAAAACATCTTGTATGAGAAGCAAGTCAGTGTTTGCTGTATCCAAGAGACTCACTTGAAAGCAGATCAAACCTTTAAAATAAGGGGATATCAATGCTTCAGATCCGACAGAAAAGATAGACGAAAAGGAGGAGTACTTACTCTTGTAAGGAATAACATTCCTGCACACGAAAGGAAAACCTTCATGGATGGAGCAGAATATCAGCTGTTGCAGATAAAGGTAGACAAGATGGAAATAGAACTCCTGAACTATTACTGTCCGAACAACAAACCCCTGAGTCTCAGCTCTATACAGGTACCAGCCACCAACTTTATAGCAGTTGGAGACTTTAATAGCCACTCCCAGAGCTGGGGCTATAACCATCTGGATCACAGAGGTGAAGAGGTTGAAACTTGGCAAGATGATCACTCCCTAATCCTAGTCAATAATGCCACAGATACTCCTACCTTCTACTCCAGAGGATGGCACACAACTTCAACACCAGATCTTGCCTTCTCCACACCAGATATAGCTGGACCTATTAGTAGAGAAGTAGGAGACCAACTAGGGGGAAGCGACCATCGCCCAATCTTTCTTACTGTTCAGAGTGCAACTCTCAGTACAGGCCCAGCCATTACAAGATGGAACTACAAAAAAGCCAACTGGGGTTTATTCAGGCATCAGGTGAACACGCTGCTGTCTACCCTCAAGGTACAGAACAGAGACATTAATGAAGTGGTAAAAGACTTCAACAGATGCATACTACAAGCTGCAAAAGAAACCATTCCCAAAGGATCCGGCGTAACTACATACCATACTGGTCCAGCACACTCCAAGAACGTCAGGAAGCTATGGACAGGGCTAGAAAGGATGCAGAGTCTCAGCCTTCACTTGAAACTCACAACAAATGGAAAAAGGCTGTAGCAGAGTTTCAGAGAACAAAGCTAGAAGAAAAACGGAAAAGCTGGAGAACTAAAACGGCATCGCTGAACCTTGAGAAAGACGGCAGGAAACTTTGGAGATTAGTCAAGTCTCTAAATGAAGAGCTTTCCTCACCTAGGCAGACTATCACATTGGATGAAGGTGGCAAACTTTTCAGAGGAAAACAAGCTGCAGACTTGTTTGCTAGAAGATACAGTTCAGAAAGCAACTTACCCATTAACATAGATCATCAGAGAGAGATAAGAAAAGAAATACTGGCAACCATGGGACAGACAGATACTCCTGCCCCAATGAGGGAACCCATCACACTAGGAGAACTACAGAAGGCTATTTCCAAGCTTAAGTTTCAAAAGTCACCCGGCCCAGACAAAATCAGCAACGAAATGCTAGTAAATCTGAGCTCAGCAGCAAAGACAAAACTGCTTGAGATATTCAACCACAGCTGGTTGAAAGGAACGGTACCCCAAGTATGGAGAGAAGCCATCACAATACCCATACTAAAGAAAGGGAAATGTAAGACCGAGGCTGCAAGTTACCGGCCAATCAGTCTCACAAGCTGTGTTGGGAAGACTATGGAGCGAATAGTCAACCACAGATTGAAATGGTATTTAAAGTCTGAGCAGATCCTGGTGCCGGAACAAGCTGGATTTAGAGAATGCTACAGTATAGAAGACCAAGTTACTTACTTGTCTCAAGCAATAGAAGATGCCTTCCAGGAGAAGACAAAGGTCCCAACGATCTGGGTCGACTTCAAGCAGGCCTTTGACAAGGTGTGGAAAGATGGCCTCATTGCAAAACTTAGGAGAAGTGGAATCCAAGGCAACATGATGAAATGGATCCAGTCATACTTGCATAACAGGAGAACTAGAGTCACTCTTGACGGTCTGCAGAGCAGAAAAGTGTTGCTCCATCAGGGGGTACCTCAAGGAGGAGTAATTTCCCCAACACTCTTCCTTGTTTACATCAATGACCTGGTGAAAGATCTCCTGGCAGGAGTTAAAGCTGCCTTATATGCAGATGACCTAGTACTCTGGTGCGCTGATGAAAATGTCACCACAGCAAATTATAGAATGCAGCGGGCAGCAGACATGCTAGTGTCATGGGCAGAGAAATGGCTTATCACAATAAACACAGACAAAACCTCCACAACACTGTTCTCCCTCGCCCCCAAGGACAAACCAGCTAACATACACCTAGGGACAACCGTGATCAAGGAAGAAAGCTACCCCACCTATCTTGGGGTGACATTTGACCAAAGGCTTACATGGAATAAGCATATTGAAAATGCAGAAGGAAAGGCCCAAAGACGACTAGGCATACTCAGAAAATTAGCAGGTACCAACTGGGGAGCAAATGAACGAAATCTAAAGAAGATTTATAATGGAGTAATAAGACCACACTTAGAGTTTAGCTCAGCAGCATGGTCATCAGCTGCTAACTCACATCTGCAGTCTTTGGACAAGGTGCAAAATCAAGCTCTCAGGCTCATTACAGGAGCCATGAAAACTACACCAATATCAGAGATGCAGAAGGTTGCTGGATTACAGACATTGTCCCATAGAAGAGACACAAAAACCATGATCCAGATGGAAAAGTACAACAGTATGCCAACGCACCCAATGAAGGCAAGACTAGATGATCTGGCATTGGGACGTCTAAAGCGTAGCAGCTTTGTGCATCGGGGGAAAAGACTTATAAGACAGCATCAAGAAGACCTATCCATGAAGACAACACCACTAAAGCCCACCCTATACCCTGTACCATGGGAGCAGGCCAGCAGTGCCCTCCAAATTAATACATCAGTCAGTGGTCTCACAAGTGGATGTGAGTATAATGATCTGCAAAAACGAACTGCTACATTGAGTATGATCCAAGAAAGCTATCCCGATCAATCATGGATACATGCCTATACAGATGGATCATCAACTAATGCTGTTAGGAACGGAGGTGCCGGTATCTTTATCTCATATCCTGACAACCACTATGAGACTAGGCACATTCCCACTGGTAAATTCTGTTCCCACTATACAGCTGAGGTTCAAGCTCTAGAGCAAGCTGCAAATATGATTTATAACACCAACTCTGACTGCCACCAGGTAGTCATCCTCACAGATGCACTGTCTGTCCCGCAAGTTCTCAAGGGTGGTAAACTCCCGCATCTGAGAAATGAACTAAACAAGGTAGCTGCCAAAAAGAGAACCATACTTCAGTGGGTACCATCTCATTGTGGTGTACCCGGAAATGAAAAGGCAGATAAACTTGCAAAAAGGGAGGAGAATGTGAACAAGAAGATAATGAAGTCACATACTTTGAGAAAAAGAGAGCTATCCAGACTATCAGAAGAGAACAGAACCAACCCAAAGACGACTATCACACTCTCGACCGGCAGGGACAGATAACTATTTTTCGACTCAGGACAGGGCATAACAAACTGAACAAACACATGCACAAGCTACGATTGTCTGCTTCACCACTGTGCGCATGTGGATTAAACAAACAAACTGCTGAGCATGTTCTACAGGACTGCCCTCTGTATGACCAGTTAAGAAAGATATACTGGCCCAATGACTCAACACTAAACTCAAAGCTATATGGAGTTAAAGAGGAACTTCAAACAACAGTCGAATTCATCATGAGAACTCGTCTGACGGTGTAATCATCAAAGATGCGATCGCAAGAAGAAGAAGAAGAAGCTTCCTGCACTCGCTGGCTTCTTGTAAAGTCCTACAACAGTACTGGCAGCACATTACAATAACACTCTGCCTCCTTTCCATTGCCAGAGACTTGTGCACTCAATATCAAGTGCCATGCCATCTGACACTGGTGATAATAACTCTTTTTTTCTTACGGTAGGCCCTATCTTGTGCCTATTTTATTAGTATGTTCTATATTTTCTCAATACCTGCCTCAGCTTGTGCAATACTTTAGCACGCGGCATTCTTTTGGCGAAAATAGTCGCCTGCCGCTGCATTCTTTTTCACAGCGTCCCGTTTTTATAATGGGTGACTTGTAATGTCTATAGTTTTTGTGTTTCTTGGTCAATTGCTATCATTTTTGGAATTTATATAAATAAATGAATGGTGAATTTGATGATATAAAATTTGTTTGTGTACATGTTAGATGCGATAGGAAGAGAGGAAAGGAAAGATGAAAAAAACGAAAAAAAAAATTAAAATAATAAATAAAATTTTTTTTTAATTTTAAAATTTAAAAAAATTAACCAACACACGAAGAGTCTATATCCCTTGCATCTCAATGAAAGTCATTTGACCAACAGACTAATACAAATCAAATGACGATCTTTTCGTTACACCCATCATCAGTAGCAAAGCAACAAATGCCCTCGTCAGCAGTGACATTCGGCCGTAATTCTAAACCTTTCCGATATTCCTAGTCCTAACCCCTAAAATTATACATACTAGCAATGCCATTCTACTTTCGTTTCCATCTCAGCCATCAAACATATTCTGAGAACCGATATCAGCGCTTATAAAGACAAAAATCTCATCCCCACCGCATGGCGTCAGAATCCAATAAAATTAGAGCGAAAATGGTCGCGTGTTCGATGCCGATTCATTTCGATTAAAAAAATTTACAAAAAATAAACGCGGATACACCCATCACTTTTTTAAGATCGGAAACGGAAGCTAACTCTCTTGCAAATAACATTACAACTTAACATCCGGGGCTGAAATCACGTGTACACAAGTCCTAATGCTAGAAACGATGAAATCCGTAAGGCGACACATGTCGCCTCCAGCGTTCAGAACATAGGTTTCTGCGGGCGACATGTGTCGCCCGCAGCGTGCTAAACCTGGCAACTCTGAACACATAAAAGATATAAGTATGCAATCAAAAAGCAGACTTACAATGTCATTTGCATCAAACACAGGAACAATTCTATCTGGCCAGGTAAGAACCCTAGAATTCATTTCCATATCATTCTCACTAAAGAAGAACCTATCTATAAGGTACATCAATCGATATGCTGATTCCTGAGGAGTGGATACAAGAGTATAGTAAAACAAATGAAATACAAACAAAATTCTCATCGTCAAGATTTTATCAGAACATCTATGACTCTACGTGACTTTGTTGAAGAAATGAGGAGTGGATATAAGAGTACAGTAAAACAAATGAAATACAAGCTGTCACAAAGTGTTTCAAGTATGGGTGTTAAGTACCTGAGCTCCATATGGAACTTAGTTGCTTGTTTACAATGTTTTGGATATGTGAGCAAGAGTTGAGCTAAAATTAATGTTGGTGTGGTTTGGACATGAAGTAGCTTGTTTGTGAGTGAGCAGTGATCAACTTGTGTGAGTTTTGTTTGATGTGAAAGGTCAAGCTACTAAGTAGTCATCACTGATTATAGGCTGTATGACAAGAGGCCTGACTTACAAACCAATGGACAATCACTTGTGTTTTGTATGGCGAGCAAGTCAGTTGTGTAAGCTGGGCTTTTGAAAAAGTCTATGGAGGACTTAAAAGCCTGAGAGAGAGAGAGAGAGAGAGAGAGAGAGAGAGAGAGAGAGAGAGAGAGAGAGAGAGAGAGAGAGAGAGAGAGAGAGAGAGAGAGAGAGAGAGAGGGGAGAGAGAGAAAGAGAGAGAGAGAGGGAAGGGAAAGAGAGACAATGGTGTTCGAGATACCTGGTTGTTTATTTTTTTTTTTTCACTGTGAAGAGGCCTGCGCATTGCTGTAATATTTTTGCTATAATTAGCAAATAGCAGTTGCCTTTGTTAGAATAGTGACGTTCTCTGATTGTCGAGAGTCATCAAAGTGTAATTATATATGTGTACTTAGTGGTTCTTGCATTTTCTGCTACGTGTGATGCTTGCTGCAATAAGTTGTGAGTGTGTCACAGAATAACAGCACTTATCGGTACACTATCAGTAAATGTATTATTAATATCTGAATGCTCCATACCAGAGTTTGTCACATATACCTTGACTGTGTTCAGAATCTTGTATAAGTTATTGCAGTATAACAGTATTGGAGATTTTAACCTCACTGGTATTGTAATTGTGTCATTCAGAATTGTAATAACACATCATGCTGAATCATCCCCTAGATGTTATCGTGCATATGTTTACAAGCAGGTCTGTCATTGAACTTGTCAAGAAATGCATGACACAAACAAAAAAATTTGATTATCAAGATTCTTATGGCAACATCTAACAGACTATGTGAATGTTGTAGTGTAAACGAGATGTGGATAACGGAGCAGAGGAAAACAAATGAAATATAGACAAAATGAGTATATCACAATTTGTATTACAACATCTGTCACACCATGTGACCACTGTTGTGTAAATTAGGAGTGAATGTAAAAACATGTACTACTAATTAAATACAAATAAAAAGATGATCATCAACATTCTTAAACACAACATTTATCAAACTAAGTGACCACTACTGTGTAAAAACAAAGACACTGTTTCTGTTTGTAGACAAAAACAAATTTTAAAGTTACAAAAACCCTAAATATTTGTGGGGAAAAAAGCATTTGTAAATATTATGTCTAAATTAATTAGTTAATGTAAAGAAGGTAACAATAGATTGTGTTAAAATAGGACAAAGCTGGAATAAACACAAAGTAAAAATAGGTCAGAGTTAACATGGAGTAAAACTGGAAAATTCAACTAATGTGGAGGGGGTTCAAAACAGTGTGCATGAATCAATGAGAGAATGACAGTTGGGGAACTTAAGCCCTAATAGGTCTACAGTCCTCACTTTTTTGGTAAAGGGGGAAAAAAAGTGTTGGGGGGGGGGGGAGAAATATCACCAGAATGATACAGACTTTCATAAATGGATGTTTGCACAGAATAGAAAGATTAAAAGGTAAAGACAATGTTACCAATGTGGAAATGATGAAAAGAACCAGAATAATGCCAGATGTGAGGAGCAGACATTGGCTCAGGACAGCACAGACACTGAGAAAACAAACTGACTGCATTAGAAGGCAATCCTTATTCTGGAATTCCCAGAGTAACAGAAATAGAGACAGGCTAAAAACATATGGAGAAATGAACTGGGGACAGACATAAAAGTGATTACGAAGACATGGAGAGACATTGACTTGATTGCACATGATAGGTAGAGTTGATATGAATTTGTTGAGGGCCTGTACTCCACTAGAAGCTGAATGATATTAAAAGTGATGATCTCATTTGAAACATCACAACTGGGTTGCTAATTTGGCTTTTTTAATGCCAAATTTAAGAAATCTGGTTTTATTTAAAGATCGTTGGCATCAGACAATTCTATAGGCTTTTTTTTTCGGTACTGGTCTAGAAAGCGGGCCCCGGAAGTTCAGGTTTTTGAAAACGCGAATCCGACTTTTTATTTAACAACTCCCGATCCGACTTTTGTATCAACCGCCCACTATTTGCCTTTAGCAGTGTTTCGTGCTTTAATTGTGTTTCGCGCATTAGCTGAATGTTCCGTGCCGGAGCGTTTTAACTTTATTGGATGCGCCGATCGAGCACATAATTCCGAGCCGACTGCATCTGAATAGGTGTCCATCGCCGGTCGAGGTCGTTTGTGCATCAAATGGTCATGATACCCCAGACGAACAGACATGTGACAGCTACGGCAAGACGGTTGGGTTATCTCCCCCTCATACGATACATATTTCGTTTACCATTTCGTAAATTGTGTTTCGTTTCTCGGAAAAAGTCTGGGGCCCGCTTTCTATACCAGTACCTTTTTTTCTTTCAAACTTTTAATCTGGCAACCCTGCATGACAAATATATGGAAATTAAACCTTATTTTTTTTTTTGGGTAGGGGGGGGGGGGGGGGGGGGGGGGGGGGGGGGGGGGGGGGGGGCGGGGGGGGTGGTGGGGTGGTTTCAGATTTTAATATAGTTCCTGACGTACTGACTGTCTTCTAACATTCATGACTTTTTGCCAGGTGCCAGTGGAACAGGAGATGAGAAGAAGACACTGATGATGAATAGGAGACACACTGAAAAAAACTACTGTTAGCCTTACCAGGCAGCCCTTGTTCTGGAACTGCCAAGGTAGATGGAGACCAAAAATACACGGAGATGAGAACTGGAGACAGTAATTAAAGAGATACAGAAGATGTGGACAGAAACTGAGCAGAACGAACGAACGAACTTTATTTTCAAAGTGTTAAGAATTGGCCACGCAGGCCCGTCTGACATTCTGCCCTTCCTCTCTCTCTCATCATGTATACTGTATCTTTTCATTCTCACATTTACTTTAAACATTATTAAGGCATTTATCATTATAAAAGTAATATAACATCATACATTTGCAATAATCATCATAATTAAAGTATATTTTTAAAATAAAAATAAAAAAATTAAAAATAATTACAAAAAATTTTTTTTTAAAAATTAATGAAAATGAAAAAAAAAATAAATAAAATAAAAAAACAAACAAGACTGATAAAAATCCAATTCCTCATACAGCAAATTAGTGATTTGAGACATATTCAGAGATGTGTTATAAGAACTCGTGAAATATTCAAACGGTCTGCTACTGAATGACTCTTCTTCTTCTTCTTCCTCGTTCATCCTGAAAAGGACATTGGTTGCGTTGTGTCTGTTTACACCGGAGCTGCGATATCTGCGCCTTTTGGCCGACACATCCGACTTCAGCATGGTATTTTTTGGGACCGGGTTTGCCTTCCCTCTTCGATCCCTACTCTCTCAGCCAGACTGCAGTGATGCAGCCTGTTTCCAGGACCACCACGTGGAGGTGGAGTAGGGTCTTAGTCAGCTCTGGTTCGCTGACCCTGATGCAAGCAGTCAAGCTATGGGTCGCTGACTGCATTCTCTATTGCTGCATCTTTGGGTCCCACTGAATGACTCAGGGACTCTGTGTTTTTTCCAGTGCACGCGAAAAACTTTACGAGAGGTGAGCAGCTTTGAGTCTCATAGCAGATACTGCTGCAATGATAGGTTCATCAAGATGAGGTGGGGTAAACAGTTACTTTCCTCGCTGTCTTTGCATCCCAAACTCAAGACCAGAATCAGACTAGGTAGATAGTAAGATAGACATACACGAAAGCAATTAATTTGCCAAGGGTTGAAAATCGGAACTTGGCATCAATTTTTTTTTATTCATTAAACATCTGTGTGAATGATAACACTTTTAACCCACCTCAACTCTTTTTCTCAAAGCTACAGTAAGCTGAGTTCTGGCCTTCTCCATGAAATGTGTCAAGGACATAAGCTCCTCTGTTGTTTTTGGCACTTGCAATGCTCTTTCCTTGATTTGTTCAAATTTATGGCAGATACTAAATATACAAAACAAACAAGAATAAAAATTATTCAAATTTTGCTTAGCATGACAATGCCTTTAGAAACAAATGTCAACTGTTTTAATGAAAATCAGTTATGCCGTATGACAAAACAACAACCCATTTCATTTTCCAAGTAATTTAATGAAAATCGGTTATTCAATTTGATATCTTCTTCTTCGTACACTCTCAGATGTCTACTTGAATGTTTTCAAAGAAAGCAGTAGTCAGTTTGAGGCTATTTGCATCTCAGTAGAGTTTTCCATGAATGGTACTGGTGACGGCCATATGTGCTTTGTTTGTTTCACATATGTTGGGCATCTTTTAAGCAGATTTTCAAGTCATTTTATCAGTGCCACATTTACACTCTGCCATTACAGGTGTCAATACCTTGTCAAGGTATGGCGGCTTGCGTACCCTGATTACCCCCCGAGCTATGCCAGCGGGAGTTTTACTCCTGGAAGGTTCTACCAAGCTGGACAGGTTTGCGCAGGTAGGGGTCAGACTAAAGCAGACACCCTGGTCCTCCAGGTTGGGGGTTTTAGCATAGGGCTGACACCCCTGTCTATGTATTAAGAAACGAAGTTACGACAACAAATTAACAAACCTTGCTGCGGGATGGACATCCGGAGTCTGAGGCTCGAATGAATGTCAGTGGTGAAAGCCAAAAGGAAGCCACTGACATGAGAACGGACGTCCTGACCGCAAAACAAGAATAGGATTTTGGAATGTCAGGACAATGAACGAGACGAGAAAACTAAAACAGGTCACGGCGGAAATGAGAAACTATAGATTACACATTCTAGGGATAAGCGAGAACAGATGGACAGGGACAGGAAAAGTTAAAACAGCAACAGGAGAAACAGTACTTTACTCTGGCAGAGAGGATGGACAGCACAATGAAGGTGTAGCCATTATTCTACAGAAAGGAACAGAAAGGTCATTACTGGAATAGAAACCCATCAACAACAGACTGATAAGAATAAGATTGAGAGGGAGATTCACCAACACTACAATAATACAATGCTACGCACCAACAAATGACAGCGACGAAGAGGTCAAGGATGAATTCTATCAACAACTGCAGAAAGAAATGGAAGACACACTGAGATACGATCTTTTCATAGTAATGGGAGACCTCAATGTGAAAGTTGGAACACACAATACATATAATGAAAGAGTAATGGGGAAATGCGGCAGTGGAACAGCAAATGAAAATGGGGATAAATTCATAAGTTTCTGTAGCATTAACAACCTGGTTATTTTAGGAACACTTTTCCCACACAAAGAAATTAACAAATTAACATGGGAATCACCAAATGGTCGGGACAGAAACCAGATAGACCACATCATGATTAATGGTAGATGGAGACATGCATTACAAGATGTGAAGGTAAAAAGAGGTGCGGATGTGGGAAGTGATCACCATTTAGTCGTAGCAAAACTGAAAGTGAAACTAAGAACGGCTGAACCAACTGTAACTACACAGAAAAGGTTTGACATCAGCAAACTGAAGGACCCCCTTACCAGAAAAGCTTTTGCGGTTGATATAAAGAAGTGATATCAGTTTGCCAAAAGTCAGGAAAAGACATTGACTGATGATATAGACCAGAAATTTAACACCATTTCAACAATATATAAGGAAAGCAGCAAATCATGCTTGGGATTCCAGGAAAGGAAGAAGCAAGACTGGATAACACCAGAAACATTTCTTCTTCTTCTTCTTTCGTTCGCTTGAAATATATTGTCTATATCTGCAATGTTGTTTCTTGTATAAACTTCACTGTCTTTTGTAGTTCATACAGAGGTCCATATAGTTTTGCTTCCAGTGTTGTTTCTCTGGGCCAGTGGGTTTGCCTCAATATATCATATTTGGGGCAATCTTGAAGTACGTGCTCTGCAGTCTGGGGTGCCTGTCCACATGTACACATGGCTGAATTGCCAATCTTGAATTTTGTATACATGTGACTGCGGAGTCGGTTGTGTCCTGTTCTGAGGCGCAGAATGACAATTTGTTCTGATCTGTTCATAGCTTGGTAGTCATCCTGCTTTGGTGTTGGTGGCTTTCTGATTGATTTGATCATCTTTTTCTTCTGATGGTACGTAACTGGTACATCCGGTTGTTCGTCTGCAGCACCTTCTTTAGCCAGTCCGTCCGCTCTCGTTTCCTGGTATTCCACAATGAGACGGTATCCACTGCATGGCGACCCTGCGCTGGTTGCACAGTTCAGAAAGTAGGGTTTGTATACCTGGCAATTTTCTGGACTGAAGTGCTTGGAGTGCTGATCTTGCATCTGTCAGGAATACTACAGGCTGTGGACCAAGATTGCCTGGATTTCTGCATCATAGTTGTTACAGAATTTCCCCGTTGGTACTCTGATCGTATCCCTAGTGTTGTTTGGGTATTCTATGTACACTCCTGCTCCTCCATTCTTTACTGCATTCTGTGCTGACCCATCCGTGTATACTCGGACCCAGAGGTCCTGTGGGTATTCATCATCAAGGAAACTGAGAGTGACTGTCCTACGTTGCACGCTGTTCTGTTCATCCCTGTCGAATATTCCTTTCACTTTTGTCTGGATGTGTACTGGTAGTCCAGGCTCCTCTCTCCAAGGGGTTTGTTCTGGCACAGACTTTAGGGTGCTGTTAACTTCAGGCAGGTCTGAGGTTTGTCTACGAAATCGTTTGGCCTGGTGGATAAAACTGCTTTTTTTTCAATCGCCCCATTGCTAGGTTTTGGAATCTGTCCTTCATTGGATGGCTCGGCATACAGAGGAACTTTTCTGCCTGTGTTAGCACTTTCGTGTCTCTGCGTTCGCTCAGTGCTTGTATCCTCTCCATTTTCTCCATCTCCACTATAGGCGTTGATTTCATTGCCCCCGTGATGACACTAAGCGCCTGGTTTTGCACCTTATCTAGCTCTTGTAATGTGGTGTTTGATGCTGGACACCACGCAGCTGACCCATATTCCAGGTGTGGTCGTATGCCCTGCTGGTAAACTTTACTAAGTATTTTCCCGCTGGCTCCCCATGTGGTTCCACTTAGTTTTCTCAGGATGGCTAACTTCCTCCTGGCCTTTGTTGCTGCCTTGTTGATGTGCTGCTTCCATATCAGCCTATCATCGAATGTAACTCCAAGAAAGGTGGGTTGTTTATCTTCTCTCAGGAGCTCTTCGTTTATCTTGATGACACCAGCTTTTTGTTTGGGAGAGAGGGTGAAGAGCGTAGTGCTGCACTTGTCTGTGTTGATGCTGACACAACATCTATTTGCCTATGAGGTTAAGGCATCTATAGCTCTTTGTAGCAGTTTGGTGGTCACTGTTGTATGCTCATCTGTGTACCATATTACCAGGTCATCAGTGTACATTGCCACTTTCATTCCACGTGGTAGTTCAGCAACCAGGTCGTTGATGTGGACTAGGAAAAGTGTGGGGGACAGAACCCCTCCCTGAGGGACGCCATGACGCAGTAGAATTTTCTTACTCTTGAGGCCATCTAGTTGTACTCGGGCTCTTCTGTTATGCAAGTATGCTTTCACCCATTTGTACATCCTACCATTCACTCTACAATTTCTCAGTTTCTTCAGAAGCTCTTCTTTCCAAACCTTGTCAAATTCTTTCCTTAGATCTATCCATGCTGCTAGTACCAGTTTCTTAACTTGGAACACATCCTCAATCTCTTGGGAAAGGTAAGTTGCCTGATCTTTGGTAGAGTAACACTGCCTAAAGCCCGTCTGCTGTGGTACAAGGTTTTCACTTTCAAGGTACCACTGTAGTCTGAGGTTGATGATACGTTCCATTGTTTTGCAGCTTGTAAGGCTGATTGGTCTGTAGCTGGAGGCCGTGGAACTATCTTTTCCTGGTTTTAGGAGTGGTATCATGATTGCTTCCCTCCAGGTCTGTGGAACTCTGCCTGAGTTCCAACAGATATTGAAGATCTGCAGCAGCTTTGTTTTTGCTGCGGTTCCCAAGTTCTTAATCATTTCATTGGACACTCCATCAACTCCTGGCGATTTCTCCTTTTCAATTTGGATATTGCAAGCTCCAGTTCTCTGAATGTCATTGGTGCCTCCATAACTTCAGGTATGGTTCCATCTCGTCCTGCATATTGTTGTTTCTCACGAGTCTCCTGTTGCTTCTCTGGGCTAACTTCGATGTTGTTGTCTTTAGCAAAGGAGTCTGCAAAGTGATCAGCTGCCTGTTTTCCCATGAGGATATTTCCATCTTTGTACAGTGCGATCTTTGAGTTTCTCCCTGTACCCTCATCATTAAGTTGTTTTACCAGCTTCCACAGTTTCCTTGTATCTCTTTCGAAGATCAAGGACTCTGTTTTCTCCTTCCAGCTTCTCCGCCTGGCCTGCAACTTGGCCCTTTGAAATTTGGCCTTAGTTTGCTGGTAGTTATTGTGGTGTTCTTGGCATGGACTGGTCTCTGCCTGCTTTAGAGATGTTTCCACGTCATTGTGCAGCTGCTCTAGTTCACCATTCCAGTATGGTTTGTAGTGCTTACAAGCCCCTCTAGGTATTGTTTCACGAGCAGCCTGTAATATGCATCTGCTGAATTCATCGACTAGCTTATTGATGTCTTTGTCTATAGTCAGATCTCTAGCCAGTATACTGGTACGATGCTGGTACATTGTCCGGTCTGTCTTCTTGTAGTTCCACCTAGAGAGTGCTGCTCTCCTTGACAAGTTTATTTTCCACAATTAGGAAGACTGGCCGGTGGTCGCTGCCTCCAAGTTGTTTCCCTACAACGCGTGTGGTGTTCCACTCCAGGCCGGGTGAGTGGAATGCCAGGTCTGGTGTAGAGGTGGTGTGCCATGATCTCGAGTAGAAGGTTGGTGGGTCGATTGGCTGGTTAATCAGGATAAGCCCATTGTCATCCTGCCAGTTTTCAAGCTCCTCGCCTCTCCTGTCCATGTGATCATAGCCCCAGCTCTGTGAGTGGCTGTTGAAGTCTCCGCATACAATCAGTCTTTCTTTTGCTGGGATTGTGTCTAGTGCCAGTGGGTGGTCGCTCGGACAGTAGTAGTTGAGCAGGTGGAATTCTGTACTTTCTGTCCTGAGATGTAGCATCTGGTATTCCGCCCCCTCCATATATGTTTCAAGCTGACATGCACTGATGTTACTTCCTCACGAATGTCAGTATTCCACCCTTTCGCCTGTCTATTCGATCAGATCGGTAGCCTCTGATTTTGAAGGCTATGTCCTTGTTGAGGTGGGTTTCTTGCAAGCAGCATACATTTACTTGCTCTTCATTCAAGATATTTTCGAGCTCTAATTTTTTTATGTAGCCGTCTTTTTTACTGTTGACGCATTCAGCATTCCAGTGCATTATTTTAAGTGGTCTTTGCTTTGCTTGGCCAGTAGCTCTATTCTCATGCCTCCTGGCTCCACGGGACAATTGAGAAGGACCCCCAGTAGTGGGGGTTGGGCCCTTTTGAGGCAGAGGGCTCGGCACTGCGCCTGCCTGGGTGTCCGTCACAGGGCGAGTGCCATAACGTTTTGTAGATATAGGCATATTCCATTGCGCGTGTGCGTGGCATCCTGATTGCTGTGGTGCGCCTCTTGGCTGGTTGCCTCCGTCTTCAGCACCTTGACTTTATAGAGCAGACTGTGGTCTTGCTCGAGTGTAGGAGGGCCTGGCCAGTCTTGGTTTTTCGGCCGCTGATGGCTGTACTTGAACCCCATCTCCACGTCAAGGAGCTGGCCTCGATGGGGACCAGAAACATTTAAACACGATAACGATGAGAAAGGAAATGAAAAGAAAGAAAACAGAAATGAAGTCCCCCAGGTTAAAGCAACTATATAGCAAACAGTACAGTCAGCTGGACAAGGAAGTTAAACGCCAAACCCGAGCCAACAAAAGGAATTTCCTAGACGATCTTGCAAGACAGGCAGAAGAGGCAGCACTGAGAAATGAACAAAGCACAGTATACAAAATAACTAAAATCATCAGCAGAAAACGAGGTGCAAACAATATTAGATTAGTAAGAAATAAGCAAGGAAATTTCATCACGACAGCAGAGGGACAGGAAACAAGATGGGCAGAGCACTTCAGAGAAACTCTGAACAAGGAACCACCAGAGACACAATTGAATGTTCATGAGGCTGAAAATGATCTAGATGTTAATACAGACATTCCACAAAAAGAAGAAATCATCACAGCAATCAAAGGGTTAAAGAATGGAAACGCTCCTGGCCATGATAACTTAAATGCAGAGCTATTTAAGACAGACCCTGAGCTAGCAGTAGAACTATTAGAACCACTATTTGCACAAGTCTGGAAAACAGGGACAACACCAACGGAGTGGAACACAGGAATAATTGTCAAATTGCCCAAGAAGGGAGATCTTGCAGACTGCAATAATTGGAGAGGAATAACTCTTCTCTCAGTTCCCAGCAAAATACTAGACAGGATAATTATACAGAGAATTTCAAAAGCAGTAGACCACAAACTGAGGAAAGAACAAGCAGGATTTAGAAAGAACAGAAGATGTGTAGATCATATATTTACCCTCAGGAACATTATAGAGCAGTGCTCAGAATGGCAAAGACAGCTGTACATTAATTTCGTTGATTTTGAAAAGGCTTTTGACAGTATATATAGGGACAGTTTATGGAAAATACTGAGGGCTTATGGAATTCCAAGCTGCATAGTGTCAATCATAAAAAGCCTCTATGCCAACTTTACGTGTAGCGTTGGGCAGAGCAACCTAACCTTTGAGGTGAAGACAGGAGTACGACAGGGATGCCCCTTATCAACCACTCTATTTTTAACAGTCATAGACTAGGTGATGCGCCAGACAACAGAGAGCAGTCCAAGAGGAATAAGATGGACTACATTTTCTACTTTGGAAGATCTGGAATATGCAGATGACATTGCACTACTGGCGCATTCACATCAACACATCCAGGAAAAAACGGATAGACTTAATAAGTATAGCCAGCAGGTGGGCCTGAACATCAATCTAAAGAAGACAGAGGTCATGATGCTCAATGTGAGCAACCCTGAGCCCATATCAGTAAGGAATCAGCAACTGGAACAGACAGACACCTTCACATACCTAGGATGCATAGTAACACCAGATGGCGGAGCAAGCAAAGACATCAACAACAGAATGAACAAAGCAGGAACAGCCTTTTTTAGTCTAAACAACATCTGGAAGTCCTCTCAGTACAGCACAAACACAAAATTAAGACTATATGAGAGTTGTGTACTTTCTGTGCTTCTCTATGGTGCAGAATGCTGGAGAGTAACAGAGAAGGAAATGTCGAAATTGTCCTCTTTCCACACAACCTGCCTAAGAAAAATTGTCAGAATCTATTGGCCGAATACCATCACCAACCAAGAACTGCTTACTCGGAGCAAGCAAGAGGACATGCACACCATCATAACTGGCAGACGCTGGAATTGGGTTGGCCATGTCCTCAGAAGAGACCCTGATGCCATCACAAGAACAGCTATGCTATGGACCCCGGAAGGAAAATGAAAGAGAGGGCGACCGAAAACAACTTGGCGGAGGACTGTGGAGGCTGAGATGCAAAGAATGAACCAGAGTTGGGGCACTGTACGAAAGATGGCCACCGACCGAGCAAAGTGGAATCAATTTGTTGCTGCCCTACAAGACGCCACCAGGCGTAATGGCCTCTGACTGCTTTGATGGTCGGCAGCTAAGGATATAAGAAGAAAACATTTACACTCCTCGGTAATTATTATCTTTAGCTTGTTGAACAGATGGCATCCCAATCTGTTGTGGCCCGTGCAAAGTCTGAAGATTACCACTTGTTCTCTTCTGTTGATCTGGTAATATGCAACATTTTGTGTGTGAACTGGATGCCATGCATCCCATTTGTTTCTGTATCTGATTGTAATAAAACCCTTTGACTCCTCAAAAGTTATGCTTGCATCACGCTGAGGTAGCTTTCCCCTTTCCTTTGCTAATCTGTCAGCCTCTTGATTGCCGGGCATGTTACAATGAGATGGGATCCATTGGATCACAACACAATTGAATTGTTGACATAATTTGTGGAGCTCTACTCTTAGGTCATCTAGGTCTGCATTATTTTGGCTTTCCAACGTTGCAATTACTGACAACGCGTCGGTGAAGAAAGCAACTTGTTTCTCTATGCTTTCTTCTGTTATTATAATTTCTGCAGCAGTTTTCAATGCCTCTGCTACGCCCACGGTGACCGTTGCCTCAATTGGCTGTGTGTGGTGTACCCGGAAACGGGGCCTCCCAGTACTGAGGCACAGTTAAGTCCCCGATGTCACTTATCGGTGCAGAGTTGAGAGAGATGGCTGAGCATCACAATCCCTCCTGTGTTGCAGCATGATGAGAACCCAGCATTGCACACTGAGCTTGGGGGGATCACTTGGGCACCAGACTTAATACTGGCTCTTGACTGGATGGCCGCATGCAGGAGATTTCTACAATGGAGGGTTGGCAGGTGGTGGGTATCTGGAAGTGGCTCTGTGCAGGACGTGAGGATTCCTTGGGAGAGCCCATAACCAGAGCACAGCATTGTGCAAGCTCTGCATAGTTGGAGAGCCCCCTGGATGACGGGGAATGCACAGTGTGCTACCCCACCTATCCCCAACTGCTAACTTAGAACCAGAAGTGGGGTCCTCTGTATGCGTGCCAATCCAGGATAAAATGCCTGGGAAAGAGACTGGAGCTCAGAACTCCCTAACTCAAAGTTGCAGGATGGCAGAAAAGCCACGGGAAAGACAGGTCTATTTTGAAGATAACGCAACCATATTTTCACCATACGAGCCCGGACGCCGCCTCGGTAAACAAGGTCCGCGCAGAGCAGTGACACCCCCAGGCTGCTTGCGAATAGTCTACTACTTGGAACATAAACAGATTAGGGATGAGCCCACTCTCCCGTTGAACAGGTGCTAAAGTCATAGATACTGGGCCAGAAGGCGCACCGGAAACCACAGTATCACGCAACTCGCTTTTTTTTTTCTATGGAGAGTACACCGTCAATGCCTCTGCTCTGAAGTTACTTGAGAATTGTCCTGTAGTCACTGACAGCTTTTTTTTGTGCACCAATGATTAAGGTCAGAAAGACACCTCCACTTCCATTTTCTGTTACATTTGTTGCTGTTCGATCTGTGTATATGTATGGGCCCAGGTGTTGCGTGGATAATGTTTTCTATGTATTTTGCCACTATGGATTTTCTCTCTGTTGCAGTTTGGCTCTTTTTTCTTTCAATTCCTGGAATGTTTTCTATCATTTCTGGGAAACGATGTTGTTTCCAAACTGGAACCTTGTGTGCAGTGTAGATGCCATATGATATAAACAACACATTACATTTGCCAAGAAATAACTATAAATGGTGAAATAAAAAGTGTTAATACAAAACTATTGATGTAAAAAAAGGAGTGAGTGGAAACTCACAAATTACAATATCGAATATCTTAGCTCTGATATGGAGATAAGCTGTTAGAACAGCTGGTCATAACCAGTTTAAGCCACAAACAGGAGGGAAACCAGCAAAAGGATGGCTAAAAAAAACCAAACAGCAACTAACTTTAAAACAAAAATTAATATAAAAAAATCACACATATAAAATAGCATTAAAAGTTCATATCTTATTGTAAGATTTCAAACATAAAGTGCAAAACAAATGGAGATATAAACTTTGTTTTCTTAATTCACTACACATAATAATAGCTCCTTCAGTCATAAATGACTATGGGAATGTGCCCCCGAGGTGACAGCCCTTCAGTCATAACTGACTATGGGAATGTGCCCCTGAGGTGACAGCCCTCAGCTGCTTTTTTCCTGGTGTTCCTTTCAATGTTTTATCCTCTGTTCTGCTTGCCATGAGAGCTTCTTTTCGCCCAATCTGAGGTGGCGCCATAGAGATCATCGCCACTTGGCGCGATCGGCAGCTACATCCTCCCAGATTGCTGGATTTATGTCCAGTGCCCTCATTTCTCTCTTGCACATATCTTTGAACCTCAGCTCGGTCGCCCAACTGTTCTTTAGCCATGTACCAGTTGTCCGTAGAAGTAGAGAAAGAAGAAATGGAAAGTTTGGGATGGTATGTCTAAGACAATAGTTTAAAAAAGTAAGGGTAAAGGTAGTCCCATAGCAGATACTGCCGAAGGAGAGTGAAGTGTTAGAGACTTCAATATACTAGGTCCAGCATCGAGAGGTAGGGTGGCCAGTTTTCTTCCTCACTGCCTTTTCCTTTCATAAACTCAAGGTCAGGTACCCATTTACAGCTGGGTAGACTGGAGCACGTCGGTACCGTGATTCAAACCCGGCACCTTTGCCGGGAGAGACCAGCACTCAAACTACTCTGTCAAGCAGACGCAAGACAACAGTTAGCACCTGAAAAATTGAAATGCCCGAAAGACAGTTATTGTGGATAAAACTAAGTATGTCACATCCTAATAATGTCTTAAAAGAAAAATACAAAAGACTTGCATGGGAATAAGGACAAAATTTATCATCAAAAGCCAATATCCAGTGCTTTATACCTTCTTCTTCTGTACCATGTCTGGTGGTATCGGAGATCGTGTCGCTCCAGAACTTCCTGTCTCTAGTACTATTTATCAATTATGTTCTTGACTTCTTTCCATGCCACGATGTCAAACTTCCAATATCTTCTTTGTTTGTTGTCCTCTGTCTCTTTTTCCTTCCATCTTTCCTCTATGACCGGGGGTTGCCACGTATAGTTATACTTACTTAGTCCTCACCCTTCTACCGTCAGGTGTAGAGGTGCCACAATATATACTTACTTAGTCATTTCCCTTCTACCGTCAGGTGTAGAGGTGCCACGATATATACTTACTTAGTCATTCCCCTACTACCGTCAGGTGTAGAGGTGCCATGATATATACTTACTCAGTCATTCCCCTTCTACCGTCAGGTGTAGAGGTGCCACGATATATACTTACTTAGTCATTCCCCTTCTACCAACAGGTGTAGAGGTGCCACGATATATACTTACTTAGTCATTCCCCTTCTACCGTCAGGTGTAGAGGTGCCATAATATATACTTACTTATTCATTCCCCTTCTACCGTCAGGTGTAGAGGTTCCATGATATATACTTACTTAGTCATTCCCCTTCTACCGTCAGGTGTAGAGGTGCCACGATATATACTTACTTAGTCATTCCCCTTCTACCATCAGGTGTAGAGGTGCCACAATATATACTTACTTAGTCATTCCCCTTCTACCATCAGGTGTAGAGGTGCCACGATATATACTTACTTAGTCATTCCCCTTCTACCGTCAGGTGTAGAGGTGCCACGATATATACTTACTTAGTCATTCCCCTTCTACCATGAGGTGTAGAGGTGCCACGATATATACTTACTTAGTCATTCTCCTTCTACCGTCAGGTGTAGAGGTGCCACGATATATTCCAACTCTTTTCTTCTCATTACATGCCCAAAGAAAGTGAATTACTTTCTTCTAACTTGAGGAATAAGATTCCTTTGAGTGGTTGTAGCTTTCAGGACATCCTCATTACTCTTTTCAGCAGTCCACGGTATGTCTAAGATTCTTCTGTAAAACTACATCTCTGTGGTCTCTGGTGCTTTTCCCTACTTGTTTACTAATTGTTCATAACTCACTCCTGTATGTTAGGATTTGTTCTATATAACAATGAAGAATTCTAACACCCAAAACAAACCAAAAAAGTAAAGAAAAAAGGTAATAAGCAAACTTGAGGTTCTCATTCAGATGCTCCTCAATGACAGCCACCAGCAGCTCATGACAGAGCAGCTCCGAAGCATAGACCAAGCCCTCTTTCATTTCATCACAATATACAGTTAGCAGGTCGAAATGTTCCACTGATGGCAGACTTTTGATTTCTGACTGAAGCTCATATAAGTCGTTGATGTACTGGTCAAATTAGAAGGACAAAAAGATAAATGGTCAATTTTTTTTTATTAATTTTTTTTAAATTTGCAAATAATAATAAAGAAGAATAACAAGTCATTAACATTCTTGAGTAAAGGATAATAATTAATTAAATACCTTGGATCTGTAATGGACTGGAGAGGAGGCACCAAAGAAGTGGTGGCTACCCAAAAAGCAGCAGAAGGGAGACTTTGTCAAGCCATAAATCAATGATTCCTCAGCAAAACAGAAATTGGCACAAAGACGAATATGGCTGTATACCACTCCACCTATGTTCCAGTCTTGACTTATGGATGTAAGTCATTGACAATGGGTACAACCCACAAAATCCAGCTCCAAACCTTAGAAATGAGATATCTGAGGAAGGTGGTTGAATTAACAACCAGATGATACGTCATGGCCTCAAAACCCAGCCCCTGCAGACACAAGTGAAACAGTCCCAATAACAATGATTTGGCCACATCTGCAGAATGGGACAAATATGGGAAACCAAGAGCCAGGGATCCAGACCCCCAGGGCGACCCAGAGTCCGCTGGGAGGACAACATTAGACAATCTCTGAAGGACAGAGGACTAGATTGAAACCAGGCCAGCAGGAAGACAGCCATGATAAGTCTGACTACAACAATCTAGTGAAGTGAAATGGAAAGGAATAAAATGTTCACAGGAGATTGAGTGCAGTAATCAGCAGTAAGAGCACAACAAAATTATTTTCTATCATGTTTTGGTGGCTGAACTGCTTATTGTTTAATACTGAAGATTAGAGCACTATTAAAATTCTTGAAAACTGAAGAACAATACATAATGAAAATTCTTGAATATTGTTTTAATAAAGAACAATCACAATTCTTGAATGCTGAAGGATATTATTATTAAACTGACAATAGATCTTTAGTTTGCATTTATATAGCTTAGTAAAGCTTCTTAATATCGAATTTTGATTTCTTTATTTAATCTTCGTATGCTTCCAATTTTTTTTTAATGAAAAACAGAAAGAATAGGATTATGGCTTCATTATCTCGCATGTCGTACAAGGTGACACACATACGAGGTTATGCATAGAGCTGGCAACCTTATCAAGTAAAACATACTGCTGCAAGAGCATGTGAATACGTCTGGGATAGAAGGTCTCCGTGGCCAAAATATATTCTAGGGGATTTCGTGTCAACAACATGGAAATCAAGCATAACTGCAGTGAGCTGACAAAACTCCCTCTTAACAATTTCACAAATACGCAGTTTATTAGACTTGACACAAAGCTCCATGAAATCAGTTCTCACCAAAAGGCAAATGCAGTAATTAGTAATAGTCCTGTCCGTTCACTATCAAACGCTGGTCAATGGCAATCATGCAACTTTATTTTTAAGAGTCCAGTGGACATCTTCATGAATAGGCATACATTTTTCTGACTATAACAAACCAGGGACACCTCAACTAAGTATATTGATGCCCTGGTGATGGAATGATGCAGGAAAAACACAGTATACTGCAGTTGCTCAATACATATACGTCCGCTCACATTCAAATACAAGCCACATCTCTCTTGCAGACGATCACTAAACTACACTTCTGCTTCAAAGTTCGCATCTGCCCATACACCACATCGGCATGACGTCACTTGCTTTATTAATAAGTAATTCTGTATAAAATTATCAGAAAAGGATGGTCCCTGTTTTAGCTACCCTATATATACCGAGATAATCGTTATGTCTTTTTTAATCATAACACACCCACGTACCAAAACAATGCCATTAGTGCTCCGATCTCCCTCTCCTTAGATCACACAAGGAGGATCTCAGCACAGTGCATGAACTCCCCATTGCACCAGCCAGAATCCCAGTGTATGTATATATTGTATAGGAATCACACACAAACCCCAAAAATTCTATCAATATTTTTTGTGGTAGGGTAGGTTTCCTCATGTTTACATTCTCAGGGAGGAGAAAACAAAAAATGATAATGAATGATGAAATTATTTTAAAGTAAAAAATAATGATAAAACTTATTCCAATAACTTTAAAAAAAAAAAAAAAAAAAAAATTAGTAACTTTGCTGATATAGTTATAATATTTTATCCCTATAATTGCAGCAGTGCGATGTGATTTATGATTTGGTATTCAGAAATGTTGAATGACAACAAGTGTCATTATGGTGTTAGTATTCTCCCCTATTAAGTGTAACAACACTGGACAACAGCCAAATGTATCCGAAGACAAAAGTAGCTATTTTTAACTAATTTGGACATGGCTGATCACGAATATGAACTTAAAAATTCGTGAATTAGCTCTAGTATTTTTTGTTTCAAGATCGGGGGGGGGGGGGGGGGGGGGGGTGTTTGTCAGTAGGCTGGTGGCTTTTCACCTTCCAGACGCGAATGACCCAATCCTTCTAATCTTTTCTAATAGCTCTGGCGCGTGATTCCCACGAGACGGATAGCCTTGAGACGGCCAATTGTGATGATGCAATCTGTAGCCTCCTTGTCAATCATTTTGTGAATTGTGGATTCTGTGAGTGCAAACGTGTCGTTCAAGATGCCTCGTGAATGTGTGAACTACAGTGCGGATTATTTTTTGCCATATTTGCCGACAAATAGCTTTGCTATCACGTAATTCGTGGCGACCCATTACACCGATGATAAAGAGAATTACTTTTACATCCTTTATTTTGGTTGTGAGGTCGGTGACCATGACCGGTATTGGGCATCACACATATGTTGTCAATCCTGTGCAACGAATCTGCGCTGCTGGTTGAACCGAAAATGACGATCGATGCGTTTTTTTAGTTCCAACGGTGTTGAGGGAACCGACAAACCATCTTAATGATTATTACTTTTTTGCATGTGTCCTGTGTTTCGTGACTGGTTATATCAAAAAGATCTGGCTTCCATATTTCAAACTGACAGATAACCTCATTGCTTGCGTTGATATACAGTGGGTCTGATGGCAGCACTCAAATACACATGCAACTACAAAGACGACGATGGAGGCTGTTCATTGATTCGTCCAAGTTGAGCTTATCAAGAGATCTGATTTGCTGCCTATCCATAAATGTTTCTGTATTTTTAATGTTTTAACCATCTGTTCCAGCTCGAGTATGCAGTTCACATGAAAGAAACGAAAGCACCATGAAACAACTGGTTACATGGACCATCAACTATGACGAAGTATAAGTGGCAGATTTGTGGTGAACCCTGAAGGTCATTGCCATCTTGATGGGGCTACAGCATGCCAGGATTACACAAAGTTTTGCTGCTTTCCTCTATCTGTGGAAAAAAGCCGTTCCAGGACTTCCCACTAAAAGAAAAAAGGATTGGGAACCCCAACGACAATCACTTGAAACGAAGTTGGAAAAAGAATGTACTTAACGAAACCCACTTGTAGTACATTTACCACACAAGATCTTGCTCCTTCCTCTCCACATCAAACTTGGACTAATGAAGAATTTTGTAAAGGCCATGGATGCAAAATGAGGCAGAATTTTTATACCTTCGTGATAAATTTCCCAGACTTAGTGAGGCCAAAATCAAGGAAAGTGTATTTGTCGGTCCACAGATATGTCAGCTCTTCTGAGATCAGCGTTTTGATGATATTCCTCACAGGTGATGAAAAAGTTAGCTTGGAATACTTTCCAGCAAGTGGCCACAAACTTTCTAGGAAACAATAAGGTTGACAATTACCAGGAGCTTGTAGAAACCCTCTTGCAGTGCTACGAGATACTAGGGTGCAACATGTCTTTGAAATTACTTTTTTTTTTTTTTTTTTTTTTTTTTTTTTTTTTTTTTTTTTTTTTTTATTTTTTTACACTCTCATCTGGATTTTCGTTTTCTTCCCCCTGCTAACTGCGGTGTGCTGAAACTGACGAGCATGGGGAACCCGGATTTCATCAGTACATTACTACGCAGCGAAAATAAGGTACCAAGGGAAATGGAATGCAGCAATGCTAAGCAACTAATGTTGAAACAAACCCTTTGTGAGAGATGCTCCCGATTCAGAAACTCATTATCCCAAGCGAACAGGCAAAAAGGCCTCAATGGTGAATCATTGGACATTTCCTCGCTATGAGCATGCCATATCTTTCTATGATATGTATATTACAAATGTGTAAAACTTGTTCTATAGATGATCGTTAAAAAAACTAACAGCATATACTGGGTGTTTTTAAAAAAAAAAACAGCCATTTTCCATATTCAGCATCCCAAACTTGAGACATAAAGGTAACTTGGATTTAAATCTCAGAATACCACCAATTAGAGTCAAAATTTGTTGTCCAGTGTAATCTGTGTCACAACTAAGGCAGGCAAGAAGTAAATTAAAATGTGTTTTGTATCTGTCAGACATCTTTAGCTATCTTTTCAATTATCAAGTGTGTTTGTGTGTGTGTAGCGTGTGTGAGGATACAGGCTTCTTCTGGGATAAGCTTTTTCCTTGTAACCTCCTTCAGTTCAGATACCAAGTGCCCACCCAAATCAGCACTGAAAGGTTTTTTTTTTTTTTTTTTTTTTTGTTTACACTGTTTTTTGACAAAATCGTCACTAACAGAAGATCGATAAGTCACCTCAATGGCAGCTAGTCTAGTCCTTAAACAGGATGCCCTGCATTCAAATGTTCTTGTAACAGTGTTTTCTGTATCAAATCCGGACCAGTGAAAAAAACCGTACACGATGACGGCCGACACAGCCAGAGCCCGAATACCGGTAAATAAAACAAAAACCTCCTTTTATCTCTGGGATACAAACAGGTTGATGGAGCAGTTATTTCCTGCTTTCCTGACATGTCTCCCAGACACCCGTCTTTTTCCTTACTGTGGCTTTTGTTTTCTTTCTTTCTGAAGTAATCTTTCTTTCTTTCTAATCTCGTATTCCCCTTTCTATTTCTTTTCTTTACCCTAGCTCCTCTTCTTTTCATTTAACTTCCTTCTTTTCCTTTGATCTCCCCCCCCCCCCCCCCCCCCCCCCCTCCCCCTCCCCCCTCCCCCTCCCCTCCCCCCCCCCTATTTCCCCCCCCCCCCCCCCCCCCCCCCCCCCCCCCCCCCCCCCCCCCACCCCCCCCCCCCCCCCCCCCCCCAAACCTGCCCCCCCCACCCCCCCCCCCCACTAGCCCTCATAGAAATCCAGCACTCCCCCCCAATAATAATCTAAACCTCCCCCAAACCAACATGAACAAACCTCCATATTCCAATCCTCCTCCCCCTCCCCCACACCCCCCACCATTAAGTACCACATTTGTTTTTGTTAACCCCCCATTCCACCCCATACACCTCTCCTCAATCAAAACCCCAAAAAAAACCCCCCCCCCACACCCCAAACCTTGAGACAAACCAACCCCCCCCCCCCCCTAACCCCCCCCCCCCCCCCCACCCCCCCCCCCCCCATCCCCCAATACAAACCCCCCCCACCCCAACCCCCCACCCCCAACCCCCCACCCCCCCCCCCCCCCAACCCCCCCCCACCACCCACCCCCCCCCCCCACCCCCCAACAACCTCACTTCAAAACAATAAACCCCCAACAA